>WPIO01000014.1:4425000-4482500 GCA_009760855.2 Cristatella mucedo
TTCACATACGAGGGCAGTCCCAACTTCTACTGCACCGGACTAACTCTAGTTCGCAGCGGCAAATCCCTACGCCGTGATCACTTACGCCTATACACAAACACAAAAACGCGAAATGCGAGACGCGCGCTGCGGGCACTATACGACCGTATTCGATGGCGTCCACCAAATTCTCCTGTCTCTTGCTTTCGTGTCTCGTGGCCGCGATCGCTGGCATGAACGGCCAGCTCTCTTGCCTCGTCTAAGAGAAAACGGAGTCCTTTGCGGTGACGACGACGAAGCGAAGGCTCTGGGCGAGCGTGGCCCTACTCTTAAAGAACTAGTCAGGACAATGGGGAAAGAGCTTAGTGGTATCGGGTCCAAAACCATGGGCGTTACGGTAAGGAATTAAAACCGCCACGCGACCACTTGGTAAGCAACCACGTCCAACTTGAATGCCGAAAAGGTTCCATACGATTCTTTTTAGACTGTGTTAGACAGGTTAGCAGGCCAGCCGACATCAATCAGCCACTCCTGCGGATAGTTGACCAATGCTACAGGCCTGAATACCACAGCTCGCCATTGAGATTTCCGGCTCGCGCTACGCCCTTCCTATCTCAGCACACTGCTGCTCCCTTTGGCTCACTGCTCGAGGACAAAGGTGCTTTTCTACCTTGCAGTTCTACTGCGGCCTAAAATTGAGCCCGGCTGGCGCTGTGCCACAGTGGAGTGCAGAAGTTAACAAGGATCTATACGTATCTGAGTGCAGGCAAGCGATCTATCCTATTTATTCCTGGGACTATTTGAAAGGACGGCCGGCTTCGGCCCTGCCGGGCTTTAACGGCTATCGGAAAAAACATCTTTCACGAAGCCAGCTAATTTTGCTGCGGCGCCTGTGCAATATATTAAAAAAAGCCCTATCTGCGTGATTTGAGGCTATTCACTTAAAATTAAACTTGCGTTTATTATACTTAGCTCAAGAAATTTCAGAAAGGGTCGCAAAAATTCATAAGGCGAAAGCGAAATTGTATAACGCAAATGGAAGCAGGAAGTGCTCCGTCGTGCCTTTCGTCCTGCTTGGACCGCCGCTTCTTTCTTATTTCTTGGACTAATTTGATACCTAGACGCTGAAATTATACGTGGGTCAGTAGAGGAATTGTAAGGGCTTATAAATAATCCGACAGTCATGTTTCCGCTCACTAGCAAAACTAATAATGAATAGTACAGCTCACTAATGTTATCTTTATTGGTTTTAACGAATGCTCAACGCACGTGACTAACTTATATCTGCTACGATTAAGAGGCTTTTTATGATTCTGTATTTCGTAAAAAGGCTCCAATTCGACGCACAAATTGGTTGGTTTTAGAGAGCATTCCGGCATATCCGCGCTTCGCCGGAAGTCCGCTGATTGCGCACCGTCCTTGACCTGTAGGCGGGGCTGCGTCGCGCGGCGGTTTGGTTGTGTAAGCGACACGTGGGGTTTGTTTCTGTCGGAGTTAGCTTTGTGTTAAGGCCTATCAAGTGTTTCGACGAGCTTTTTTCTAAATGCTTGGATGCACTTGACTACAAGGTGCTTGTGCGGCATCTCGCCTCCTCGAAGTCGCCGCCTGGTTGAGGCGCAGCCAGTGTAGGGCCTTGTCCCCTCCGCTGCTCTCGTGCGCGGGCACGAGCTTCTCACGTAAAATGCCCAAGCGAAAGCGTCCAGTGACTTGTCTTGAAGACGCCTCATCCGACGCTGTCGGAGGACGGAGAGAGGGGCGAGGCCGGGCAAGATCTAAGCCGAAACCGGCTTCGAACGAATCTAACTATTTCGGGCGATCCAGCGCGAAGAGTGCTGCCATGTCGACGGACGTCAGATCTCTCTCAGGCGAGCAGCCTGGCGCCGCCGTGCCGACTTCTTCTCGAAAGCTAGCAAACCTGAAGCTGGTCGTGCGCCCGCAGCAGTTGGTCGCTGCCGCCGCCGCCGTTGACGGGCGTGCAAGCGCTGACGATAAAGCCTCCGCCAGCAAGCTGGCCTGCAGTCCAGCTTTGCATTCGGTGCGGCCTGCTGCCGGAAACGGTGCTCCGAATGTCGCTCCCGTAGCTGCTGGCAGCGAGCGCGATTTTGCGGCGGCGGTGCCGCCGCGCGCGAAACGCCGCCTGACGGCGAAACGTCAAAGCCGCACCGTCGAGAATGTCGAACAAGCGCCAACCGTCGAGTCGCCCTCGGTTTCGCCGGTGATCGATTTACCTTGCGAAGGTGAAACTGCGAGAAAACGCAAGCTGCGGTCGTCCAGTGGGAAAAGAACCCCGGCCGCCGTGCTCGGGCCTTGTAAACAACCCAAGGGAACTAACGAGGCTAGAGCTTCTGCGGGCGCCCAGGACGTCGAGAACAAGGCTGCTGCTTCCGGCGACGACTACGGGCCCTCAAATCGTAGAGGGAGACAGAAAAAAGGCCCAGCAGCAGACGGCAGTGGCCAGCTGACCTCGAGCAAGCTGACTGCGAGCAAGAGGCCGACGGACGAAAAAGGCACCGTCAGCAGCTGCCCTTCATCAGACACGACATCGAAGGCGGCAGTGCGAGCCCCTCGACGTAAAGCGGCCGCCGTAAAGCGACTCGCGAAGCCCGTGAAGCAAGAGGAGCCGTCAGTGGCCAGTGAGCGGCAAGGTGACGACAGCAACGAGGACGACTCCAATGAGGACTGGGAAGAGGTTGAGGGTACGTAACCCACGATGCTACTGCATCATCGGGGGGGGGGGCGGCAGCAGGTGCTGTGCACCTCACAGGATTGAAGCTAAAGCAGGGACTCTGTGTCCAGTCGGTTGATCGTGTATGTCGTTAGTGTCTGAGGTGCAGTCCGTAAAGCTTCGGGCATGTTGTGGATACAGCCGTAGGCAGTGTAGGGTAAGTTCTAAAATGCTCAATGCCGATTCGGTTTTTGCAGGGTTCGCCACTCTTGCGGCTGGTCATTGCACTGCGTTGTGCAGCTCGTGTGCCGGCAGCCTGGCCAGGACTAAATAACTGTGATACATTTGTATAGCATCCTCAGAGAACCGAATCTCTTTTTTGGCACTTTACTTAGGCTGTGTAGAAACCATTACCAAATGATTGATGTGGTAATATCTGCAAGCAGCGGGCACAGCGTAAGCAGGTACATGCACACGAAGAACGAATCGCAAGGACCCACCAAATATTTGCACTTGTTGGTACTGGCCTAACATCATCAAAGAGATTGCCTTGGGGTGATTCTTGTCTGACCGATTTGTGGCAAAACGAATGTTAGGGGATGTGGCTTCTAGATCTTTGGTAGACTTGTATGCTGCCTCTGTACATACGGTGGTACTGAACATGTCCACACAGAAACCATCGTTTGTTGAAGGCTGTGGGGGCTTTAGTCATAAAAAGATTATGGACATGGCTTTGATTATGTCCAAGAATGAGTAAATAATGTAGAACCTTGTTAATTGCTTTTAGGTTACTGTTTGGTAAAGACATCATTATCCTCTTTATTTGTCTCTTCTACTCACGTTTTGTAATGAGAACTACTGCTAGACCACTATGTTATGGACTGGCAGTTTCGAGATTCTTGTTGCACTTTTTATAGTGAGTAAAGAACTTGTGGATACCAATTCTGAGCTTTCCATGCTTATGTATTCGTGCTTTAGTTTTGAATGTGCCTGCACATGTTGTGTATCTCTTAATTTTTATTAAAGAATTGTTGGGGGAGGATCAGATGATCAAAGCTCAGCTTCCCTCCAAGCCTGTAGAGGTTTTTCTGGACGTTCCTGATATACCAGGCCTGAGCAAAAGGTAAGAGAAGGCTGTGGCCGGCTGGAAGATCATTAAATTTGCCTCCTGAAAGAGCGTCGGCAGTGGGTGCTGATTTATACAGGAAGAAGAAAACTTTCGATATCCATGCATACTTACGAAGGAAGTGGAAAAAGTTCAAGAAAGATCTGCATGAGAATACCCACAAGGTAGAATTCAATCCATGACAGGACTGCTATTTTTTAAGTGTGTGTGTGTTGTGTGTGTGAGTGTGCGAGTGCATTGGCCTCTTGCTGTAGCACACGACACTACCTGCTGCGCTACTCGTTCATTCCAATTTGCTTAGGTGCATCTGCTATGCTTTGTGAGCTACGGCATACAACTCAACCAGATCTGCAACAGCCCACTGCTTCAGGCGGTGGCAATGTCTACCTTTGGACGAGATGCGCTGAACTTCAGGAACCTCACGATGTCGTCGTTGACGCAACTTGTTCACTGGTTTAATATGAAAATGAGCCGTGTTTCTGGAGCAAGTGGTACAAGGGAAGCTTGCTTGCCTCTTCATGATCTGGTAAATAATGATTTGCAGCACCTGTCAGTACAATCCGTGTAACAGATTCTTCTGTTAGCTGGCTACCTGCATTACATTTCAGGCCAGTTCATTCATGTTTGTCCTCTCTTTGGATGCTGCTGTACCCGCATGCAGCCGTGTGCAACTGAAACCAGGCAAGCAAGCCGCCAGTCCTCTCTGGCCATCACAATTAATATGCCAGCAAGCTGTGCACATACTGCTTAGTTATGTGTGTGTGTGTGTGTGTGTGTGCATGTGCACGCAATGTGAATAGAGCCATGAGAGATGTTTATCTCTGTGCAGGTGCTTGCATAAGCCACGGGGCTCGAGCCCACGACCATGGCTTCTTACAGATTTAGCATTAGTAATGTCACCGATGGTATACTGTTTCCTATGAAGTGGTGCGATGGCAATATTATGTTTACGTTAAATCGAAACCTAACTGAATATAAAACCCAGGTGAAATATCCCCGTACTGGGATTGTGAGGACTACTTATTTTTTTTATAGGAAAGTGAACTGACGGAGGATCTCTCGAACAGAACATATCGGACTCACTTACATCACATTCTGGTAAGCTCTCATATTAGTGTCATGCTGGGCTCCAGATATATTCGTAAGCTGTCAGGAGATTATTTTTGCTGCACTGCATGTGTCATACCAAAGAGCTAGGAAGTATTAAATGGGTGCTAACATTCTCATTTTCTTTCTTATCATATAGTCGCTCTTGAATTTCTGAAACCTACTGCACAACGAATATTTATAGGGAAATCGGAGAAAGAATTGAAGGCACTGTTTCGCAGTGGTATAAATAACCTTGAAAATGGGCGGACACTTCTCTACCCAGCGTTTTTCTTCGTTCTTATTTCCAGGTGTGGTTGTCTACTTTGAGGTGTAGCATAGCTCTCACCTAAGCCCTAGCTGCTATACGAATAGACAGGCCTAGAAGACTATAGCAGCAGTCTTCTGTCTGGTGGCCTAAGCCCTGGGCTGCATGCCCCTTCCACCTCCGGACAAAATCTAGGTCAAGCTCGTCGGAATAATGTCCGATTGTGCACCACTGATAGGCGCTCAAATTAATGTGCTAATCTCGGGATTTTATTATGTGAGCTTAGCATTTTTCGAGCATTTTCACGCCATGATAGCAGATAATGTGCATGCTTAAGCAATGCAATCTCGGGATTCATTGCTTTGCACTAGCCCTGCCCCGGGCGACAGGCAAGCGCACTTGTATGCTGGCCTTCTGGCTAGAGTGTGCAGCAAGCGCGGGCTCTCTGCCTGTCTCAGCGCGCCCAGCCTCGACTCGGACCTGCCACCTTTGTACTTCACCCATCTGTTTGTAACATGAATGCACATTTGTAAGCTGCCTTCGTGTCGTGATTAGCCTCGGCCCCAAATTGGTCAATTAGCCCCCATTTGCCCAGCTGGGTATCATCTGAGCATGTATGTATGCATGCATGCATGCGTGCATGCATTTGGGTGTGTTAATTGTGTGTCTTGGTGTGGGTGCATGTGGGGTTGTATGCTCTTTTTTTGCCTGTGCGAAATGTATGCCCGAAACACAGCATTTGCCTCTGGGTTCTGCCAGGGTGCAGAACCTGTTACGGTGTCTAAGATGACTGCCGGCTCTGATGCTGATTCCGTATCTTACTCGGATCAAGGACTGGGCTTATAGCTGGGGCTGAGAGAAAATATCTAAAATTAGGAGCCGGGCTAACCTAGAAATTTAGCTGCCTGACATGGCCTTTGTCACCAGCTGCCAGGTCTGCTCGGTCCACTGGTCCGCTTGGTCTGCCCACACAGCTAGTCGCGACAAAAGTGGAGAGTGACTGGGACGTCAGCCTTTAAGGTCGAAGGGTGTGTACGAAAGTGCACCTTCCGAAGCTCAGACCGAGGTGCACATCCTTCTCCTTCCGTCCTGCACCACGACTTCCAGTGCGTGATGCTGTGGTTATGCCACAGGAATCTGCTTTCCGATTCACCAGGTGCTGCCACATTTACTGTTACGCTTTTCTTTATATCTACCATGTAGTGCCCCCCCCCCCCCCGCAGAGCTAAATTGTAAGCCCTTTGTGTAGAGAGCCGAATGAAGCTTAGTCTCGACAGCTGAACCAAAAGAGCACTGGACTGGTAACCCAGAGGTTGCAGGATCTCTCGTCGCTGGGGACGAAAATTCGTCCATCCCCCTCCCCCACTTGGTCCCGAGGCAGACGGCCTCTGGTTGCTCTAAATAGTAAAATTGAAAACAGTATATTTTTGTGTCGTACGTATTTTGTGGTGCACTGAAATGCTGAGATCCGTGGCAGCCGTCGTGCATAGCGTGACGAAGCACACCTAGTTGAGGTTGCAGTTCTCTGTTTTGCACTTGCTTTGCTTACACAACAATTTCGAGTATTGTTGTCAGCGCATGAGCAAACTTGAACACCGCACATTTCTCCCTATGTTCAGGGAGCAAAAAGTTGCTGCTTTAATATTTTTTTTAGCTGATTTAACAGCCTCATTTTTGTAGTGGTTGAAGAGCCTTAACAGTTATAATCGCCACTTGCAGATGGCATTAAAGGATCGCCAACTGCAGTATTCGAACCCACAAACTCGGTCGTGAAGATCGAGCACCTTACCTCCTGGGCTATCACGGCCCCAATTGCTTTACTCTTGTGTTGTTTTCCTCGATCTCTGTGCAGTGTGGTAAGTTAGTAATGTCAAAATCTTACCTAGCATGAGCTTTTTTAGAAAAGATAGGTTAAGAGACTACATTAAGAACCTAGACCGGCTGCTTCCGGTATTGATTTGTCACACGAAGAAAGTGCGACGACAGACTCTCCTTTTTCTTGCCCGTCACCAAGAAAAAGAATGCTCTGCTGCCCTACCAATCTGTCGGCGTTCTGTGTATCAACTTATAGATTTTCCTACTGCTCGTGCGCTCTCAAGGGACTGCAGCGCGGCTGGTGACTTCAGCACGCCCGATTCCATGGAAGATGGCCGACCTAAAAAAGGACACCGCCAAGAAGGCGCCTCTGCAGCCGCCTTTCGATGCGCAGGTCACCCGGCCCGAAGTAAGCTCAGCCGTTGATGGTGGCAGTAAACCTGCCGAGCGGAAGGGCAAGCAGCCCAAGCAACGGCCGGGCACCTCAGCTACCAAAGTCAGCGGCGGCCGTGCTGAGCGCGCAGCGGGCAGCCACGACAAGGCTGGAGAGCCTCCGGCAAATGGTGGCCGTATCGGCAATGGCAGCAAGCCTCGGCGGTCGTGCGCAGTCGGCAAGAGCTACAAAGAGCAGGCTGCAGGTCTGAGCGACACTGACGAAGACGGACCGTCAGCCGATGCCAAGGCTGCGAAGCATCCACCTACCGACAGGCTTGTGACGTCAGTATATCGTCATCCTTGTAGCGACCGTCCAGTCGGCTTCACCTACGGTTGCCCTGCTTCTGCATGCATTCAGATGTCACGTTTGAACAAGTGTATGGTGTGTGCATGTAACATTGCTTGCTGGTGCCCGTGACTTTGTTTTTGTGTGGGCTCTATAAAGTGTCGCTCCCGTGGGTGTGCTGAGCTGCAGCCGTGCTCGCACGATCTTGCCGCCAACGTCCGTGCATGCACCTTGTGCCAGCACGTGCACACAATGCGCCATGCATCAACATGCGGCATAGCATGCCATCGTACTGACATCCATGCCTGCCTACTTTCTTGGGGGGCCCCCTCCCATTCATCGGGCTCTCTCTTCAGTTGCTGCGAACTTAGCTCGGTGGCCAATCTGTTTGAAAATGAAGAGCCCAAGAATCGTCTGCCGAAGGATCTGATGGGATGTTTGTGCTCTCTATACTAGGAAATATAGATGTTGACAGTGTCCAGTTTGAAGCAACTGAAGTTGCAGGCTTTTGTCGTGTAACTACTCATCGTGTAGGGGTGTACACACGTTCCATTTTACTTTAAAGTTGTCTTATAGTTCTACAGATCCAACTATTCTTATCATAATACTTGTAATATATTTGTATAGCACCCTCAGCGAACTTAATCTTTTTCTAGGCACTTTACAGATACTGTAAAGAAAGCATGACCAAATAGTTAGTGGTAACATGCACAATGTCATCAAGTATAACATAGTTAGATGTGACATGCACAGGGTCAACAAACGTGTAGATATGGTTAGTAGCAGCAGACACAGTGTCAGCAAGAATAAGCATACTATTTTTTATAAAGCATGATAGTTTTTTATAAAGCATAATAGTTCTTTTATTAAGCATAAAAGTTGTTTAATAAGATACGCATTATAGTTTTGAATGCACTACAAACTTTACACCAATGGTGTTGACACTTCGATGAAAGTAGTAGTCTTTGAAACAGAAAGAGAACACGGAATTAAAGCAGAATCCATGTTCACTACCAGGTAAGGAGTGGTGTTATGTACCTGGATTGCAAAAAGTCCACAACTTCAAATGCTTCGAACTTGGCTCTGTTTGAAGAAGTGCCGATGCAAGAGGCAGCATGTAGTTGGCTGTGCTGAGTGCTGATATTGACAGGTTTAATGCTTTCACGGGTTTTTTCTGTTGTTGCAGTAGAATTGCTGCTGACGGAGCAAAAGAATCAGATGATGACTTCTGCACCTCACCCATGATTACACATTCAGATCCTACCCAGAAGAAACAGGGGGCTTCTGCACGTAGTAACGATGGTAGGCGGTTGTGTAGCGCTGTCCAGTATCGTGCTCTTGTGCAATTGTCTAATGTGACAGTCCTCACAGTGACCAGTGTAAAGAGAGAACTTGTGCCTTGTGGTGTGCAAACTGTTTATCAGCTGTGGTTTTCAATTACCCACAGGTGATGTGTCATCCTGCTAAACCCTTTGAATTGGACCTGCTTGGACTATGTTTTTCCTTATCTGCTCCTAGCAGTTATTTTACCACCATCGCTGTCACCCTCAGCCATCATCTGTGCTGTGTTTGTGCAGATAAGGTAGTGTTTGCCACTTCTAATTATTTCATCGTTAGCTCTTTAGCTCTGTTTCCCAGCAAGCCGTTGAATTAGGCCACCCCATTCCACGGTTTTATTTTGACCCAATCAGTCACTTGAGCAACTTTTAAGCTGTATCCTTTTGTGTTTTCACGTCATCAAAATATACGGTCACTCGATCTGATTGCCTACACTTGTATTATTGTATTATCCACCTGACTCTACTGACTGTGTCGCTCAGAACGAAAGGCCTGACGAATCGGATGTGAAATAGGATTTTTGTATACTCACTGGCCCGATCGAGCAGAATCAAGAAGCACTCACAAGTGCTACTCCTCGTACTGCTTACCTTCCTCCACGCCAGATGTGGTGAATAGATTATTCTGTCAACGTGATATGTACTAGTGGTTTTATCGAAGTGTATTATGCATTGCCTGTTTATCAGACACGTTGGACCCGGCATAGAAAAGCTATGTGCATTTTTTAAACTTGTTTGGCAGTTTTATCTTTTGTAGCGAGCAATGAGCATGAAGCTATTCAAGTGGGTGAATAGGGCAGTGATGTGTGAGCTGCTCGGCCAAATAGGCCCAGTGCTCGGGAAAACGAACTACAGCTGCGTACTCGAATTAGCCCTGAGTCGGTGTGTGGGGTCTACTTCTCTTTTAAGGGGTGGCGGGCTAATGTATACTTGTACAGGTATATGTGCCGCGGGAACCGGAGAGGGTGATGTCAAATCGTGTAGCTGGAAAACCAGATCGTGGAAGTTAAGAAGCCAGACCGTGTAAATGCTCAGAAAGGTACGGAGCTCTTGAATTTGCTAGTTCGGTCAATTAGCCGATCTGCCTGTGCAAACGCAGCATCATTGCTGAGTTATAAGCAACGGATCGTAGCAATCTTTTTGGTTTGATGCTATCATAGGAAGAGTGGGGCAAATATTTAATGGTAGACCACGGACTGAATTGATTATCTGTGATTGCATCTTAGCTGTGGTACCCAAGTATTATCTGGCCAAATATGAGCAGAAGTAGGGAAATAGTAATTTATGCCTTTGTATGAGCCGGTATTTTGTCAGACCGCCGTGCCTTTTAAGTAAGGATACAGTTATTTGCTCATTGGAACCAACTTCATGCATCTTGTAATGCCGATGAAAGTATGATCTACATGTAGTATAGTTCGAAAAATAAGGAGCATTAGCAATGTTCTGGTAAGTCAAGTGCAAAGCAGCAGGCTTGTGATCTACTGCCTGCTGATTGCGTTGTCTTATTGTAATGCACTTTATGAACACTGTTATACCCCTCTTGCCAAGCATCACTGCAATATTGCCATTACAGACTGCTTAGAAATGTGGCTTGAAGTCTATGTCGATCAGCCAGGAAAGTGGATATGTAAGTTGCCCTAGGTCTATTGCTGCTTTCTTTTGACTTTGCTGGTCCTAGGCACACCAATCGCTGTGAACTGGAATTCTCTTAGGTGTGGATCTGGAAGAGGAAGTGCTTGATGCAAGCAGCCACCACGAAGCCAATGCGAGTCGTCCATTTACGTATGTCTTATCATTTGATCATGGTACGTGCCTGTCACGGGCTTCTAATGCAGTGATGGGCGCTTTGTCGGGATATCTTTGAGTGTGAGCAATAAAGTTTGGCAACAGCAAATCGCCGTCTGCTTACCATCGTGTCTATATTTATGTTTCTTGAAGGAAACCCTACAAAGACATCTCTCACGTGCTTCTTTCTTATGCAGTCGTCTGACCAGTGCTTGTCTGCCTTCAAAGATCAAACTTCCCCGTTCGTGCCCCTCGTGTTAAATCTATGTAGCCGGCGTTGTTAAAGGTTGCTTCCTGTACTTGCCTCATAGTGCCTTATTTTAGAGCCTACACAGAGATTGCTCTTCCCTCTGGGCTAAGAACTTTTTTTACTCCATTGTTAGAATCATCCGCGGCTGCTTAAAGATGGATTTCTGCTACCCTGTCTTAAAGCAATGAACACAATCTATACCATTTTGAATTTTGGCAAACATCCATTCTGTCCTACAGCATGTGTGCCTTGTGCTGTGTGGTAAGGCGATCCTCTGGAACCAGACCGTGAGCAACCGGATGTGACAGGCAGCGACTTAAGGCAACAGGCTTTATTCTGTGTATTTCTTCTGGCATGTCTGAGTTGCTTGGACTTGAGCATCTGGCTTCTGTGGTGTCTTGAGCATCTGGTTATGGGCTCCATTTCCCGGGACAGCAAAACATATTCTTTCTCTCTAGTGTTACAATATTCTTGCATGTCATAAGCATGCCATGTAAATCCGGCTGACTGCAGCAAATCCAGTTGGCTGTTTAAAAGAAGATACATGTGTAGCTCTAGTTGGCTTCGAATTGACTGTCGGCGTGCTCTTTCATTGCTTTGCCACCATGTCAATAGGTTTGTAATGGCATGGGCCAGTTGCTGCCAAGCAGAGTGTTACACTGTGCACTCTTTATTTCTGTGCAGAGGGCTGTGTAAAGGATGTGACACAGCGCTACGCCTCTGGTTGGATGTCAGGCACCCAGAAAGTGCGAGTGGATTCGGAGTGGTGGGCTGAGACGCTAGCCCCTTACCGAACGAACGATCGTGCTAGGGATAAGGCCGAGGATGCTCAGCTGCAGAGTAAGTGGATCCTCTCGTGCTGGCATGTGTAGTTACTGCACATGTCCTTACCAAAAAGTAGCTTAGCCTTGTGGTCAAATAGCAGAAAGGCCTTCTGCTTGCACGATTCAATTCTAAGCCACATACTGTATGTATGCAAACAAATTTTTGAATTACGTGACCAAAACTCAGCCAATGCTAAAAACCTTGAGGACCTGTAGAAATAGTCTTAACTGCTTTTGAGCAGCACTTAGTGTGGTATAGATCAGATTATGGACATGAGCTATTTATGGTCCAGTGATTTCCTTATTAAAGACCTCACTGACCCGCATGGACTAGTCCACTTGCAGCATGGTATTTATATCAACCCTCGGATTATTATTGATGTTAGTTTTGCTTCCTGTCTCCCTCCCCCTTTGCTTGCACGGCTTCATGAACGAAGAGGGCGGGGTACTTGCATTTGCAGTGTCTATAATCCTTGAGCTTTTATCGCTGTAACTAATGAGTTACTTCAATTGTGGCACCTTGATTGAGCAAGTGTGGTTTGCTGCATTTCTAGATGCTGGGAAGAGAGACATGCCAAGCTGTCAAACAAGCATTGCTTTTTATGTATGGGCAAGGCGCTTGGAGAGCGACTCTGCAAGTGTGTTTTCTCCTACTTGGTTAGGGAAGTTTGGACCCATTGTGCCAGCTCTGTAGGCCGCTCAGCGGCAATATAGCAAGCCATTTGCTCGTTAGTACTTTTCAGCACAATATATGAGTCATTGTGACCTGCACACTAGTAGTCGGTCGATGTTTTAGCTGGTTGTGATGATTTTAATAGCATAATAATAATAATAATACACTTGTAAGTGCTCTTTGAGAACTCGGTGTCTTTCTAGGCACTTTACATATGCTGTAATGGGAGCATGACCATGCGGTTGATGGTAACATTCAGTGTCAGCATGCATTATTGCATCTAGAATAATTCACACGGACTCAGCAAATGCTGTGAGGTACAGGTGCATATTTAGCTTCTGTTTAAATGTTGTCGAGTCAGGGGATGTGACGTCAGTCAGGAGTGAGTTTCAGGCTTTGAGAGCATACTAACTATCCTAGCTTGGAGTTTTGCAGCAACTGTAGGCTCCTCTAATGCACAGGCAGAAGGACCTGCTAGCAGTGAGTTGCAGAAATCGAGACACGATATTACAAATGCATGGACCAATTTAGAAGTAGTTAAACTTGTCATAGCAGACCCGAATTTGTAGAATTTACTTAATAGCATTCCCACGTTTCGACTTGTTTTTTGCTACTTATTGCATGATCCTTAAGCTCGGAAATTACTGCAGCACTACGTCAGAATTGTGAATTTACGTGCCAGGGTGCCAGCCACTCCGTGGCTCGTGCACTCTGTTTACGTTTGATCAAAATGTGAAATATAAAGGCTCAGTAGCTCCTACTAAAAAAATCACAGCATTCACTTCCATGTTGCTTGTTGCTATAGTTTTGCCATGCGAACCTTAGTTGCGCATACTTGGTGTCAGAGTGTCGAGTGAACCCTTATTGCACTTGGTCAGAGAGAAGAGTACGCAGTACTCCATACGACCACTGCTCTTGGTGCTTTGTCTGCTTTGCTGCCATTGGCTAATAATATTTGTAATAATAATGTACAGTACCCCAGAAGAAATAAATCTCTTCGTAGGCTCACAATTCACACGGACTCGGCAAATGCTTTGAGGAACAGGTCTGTTTTTAGCTTTTGCTTAGATGTCGCCAGATCAAGGGATGTGATAATGTCTGTCGGGACTTAGTTCCGGGCTTTGGGAGCACACTAACTACAGGCACGTTCTCCATAAGATTTGTGGTAAGTTCGAGGCACAGCTTAACGACTGGGGGGGGGCAGTTGGTACGATGCGAAATCTGATTAGGAAGTATTTCGGATAGGTAGGCCTGAGAAGGAAATGAAGGGACCTAAATGTGAGTGGTACGACCTTGAAGTCGATACACACTGTTTACATGTCGACCGCCTTACACAGGAGATCCCTGATGCCTCCCTACATCCTGTAAGCCACCTGTAGGTCGGCCTTAAGTTGCCCTGGGGTATGTAATACGAACTGCTGGACCCTGGCGCAGGTGCTGTTGATCAGTTATCACTAGTGTAAGGTTGTATCTACTCAATTTTCAGCCAAGATCAGAGTAAGGCGATTCTCCAGCGCAGGTAATAGCCAGACCTACTTAAATTCTGCCTTTGGAGGCCGCACGCCGAATTAGCCGAAAATAAAAGGGCCACCTGACGCCGAATTTAAGAGGGGGTGTGTCAGTGTGATTCGTCCGTCGGGAGAGTGTGGGAGAGATTCGGAGACGAAGATGTCGTTTGTTTCGAAAGTCTAAAACGCTGCACAGCGTACAACGCCGTTCCAGAAAGATGATGAGCTCGGATATGGGCTTCAGATCGTTACCCGTGATCCACATGGTGCCGTTGTATCTGTGCAGTTCAAGTTCAGCAAGTTCTTTGGGCGAGCAAAGAGGTCGATACGGGCATCGGCACCTCTCGCAAGCACAAACGTACGCAGCATATCAAACTGTTCCAGCATCCGTTGAGGAAGGACAACTATCACAGCCATATGGAGAATCAACATTACAGTGATTGGACCGATTACAAGGCTGCATCGGCTGAGGCGAAGAAGACCTTTGATAATCGACCCGAACATCGCAACATGCTGCATTCTTACTTCGACGATACTAGCTGCAAGCTGGAGTTCATCATCGATGCTCCCGTTCTCGAGAAGTTGACCGATGGTGTATTTTGGCACGATGACGTCGAAGAAGAATTGTCGAAGGCTTTGTCTCAGTTCAAGATTCAGAACGACGGCTTTTACAAGGTCGTCGTTACGAATCCACCGAGGTATCTGTTGGCGATTAAGCATGTTTCAGTTGGCCTATCATTCCGACACACTGAGAGGCTGTAATTCGCCATCACCAGGAGTTGACCAACAATTCCAAATTAACAGATGTGACCAGGCATATGGTTTCGAACCGTGTGTGTCTCATGATTGTTTCACTTCAATGCATTTCTGAGCTTCAGAGTGACACCTTCACTTGGGCGTTCTTGTTTGCCTGCGACTGCACCTCTCACACGGGCCTGTCTTACATGTCTGTGTGCCTACGCCTGCCTAGTTTCGGATTCCTGGCCAATGTCCATTTGCTTCTGAGTCCTATGTTTGAATGCCACACAGCGGTCAACCAGGTCGCTGCTATCGTCAGTCATTGACTCCGTATTATCGGTTTGGCGCCAGAAGCTACTTGGCTTCACGTCAGATGGGGAGAATACGATGAGTGGGCTCTGTGGCGGTGTCGTTGCTCTTCTTGAGCAGGAAGCTGCCCATCGTGTCTTGCGTGCTTGGTGCCCGCCACATCAGATGGACTTAGTCATAAAGAAATGCTTTGCCGACATCGATGATGGCGACTTCGTTAAGCCGGTCAACTCATTTATTACTCACCTTCGTCGCCACGAGAACTTGACTATGGAGATGTACGTTTCCGAAGCTAACCAATCGTTGGCTCCACATGGGCAATTCTTTTTCGTGGCTGCTACAACACCGCATTCGACTTTTCCAACATATTTAGGAGAAACAATTCGATGGTGCACCGGACATTGAGTGGTGAATTACGGCATCAGTGGTTGCAGCTGTGTGCAGGGTTGTCAACGTTACATTCATCAAGCTGCAGTCACAAGGTCTCATCATCGCCCTGCAACGTTCCGAGATCGAGAAGCTGATCGCCCGTCTACCTTTTTTATTCACAATTGGCCTAATGGGCGAAGATCATTCGGCAGATGCAATCGGAGTTGGACGATTAATTATTCCATTTTATTTCCATTATTCCATTTTATTCCATTTCACTAAGTTAAAGAATTTATTGAGGACCAGGGGACATTCTTCCGCGACCAACTCAATCCACTCAATAACAATCGCCGTCGTGCAGTTGTCACAAAACTAGGCACGTTTATGGTGAGCATGGTTGAAGGTATGGTGCAAGTCCAATCGAAACGCGAGTTTTAATAATGCGGCAGCTTGTGAGGCACCTCCGGTGATGCCTGCTGAGCTGCTCGCACTTCGTTCGCATGACTCCAATTCTTGTGTCCTTGATCCTCACCGCGATCGCCTAGCCCAGTTTTGGACTGCATCTATGATTGATGTTGTTGAGCAGGGGCATCACCATCTTGTGGCCATCAAGGCTGCTGTTACCAAGCACGACCAGTCGACGGATTTCAATATTGCTTGGGATGACGTTGAACGTCGCTCGTCTGAATCTTCATGCAAACACCTGTATCAGTTCTGCTGTGGATGGGCATCCGTTTTCGCCAACACTACGTTGGTCGAGTCGGACTTCTCTGTGCTCAAGTGGGAAATGGACGGCCGCCGCACCAATCTGACATCATTAGCTTTGGAGGGCATCTTCCAGGCGACGCAGTTTGATCGCCTGTCAACGCTTTAGGGTTTAAATGTTTTTATGCCGTTTACACCAGTTACTGCTTTAAACACAGACTCAATAGAGTCTCATTTTACTCGTCTGATACTCCGTCTGGTGTGACGCCGAATTTGAGGGTCGGTGTCGTGCCAAAAATAGGTTAATTTCGTTAAATTCGGCAAATGCCGAATATAACGAAAAAATATTCAGTACCTTACAAAAGCAGTTGTAGTGTTGCAATTGCAGCATCATGAACCAATCGTCTAAGAGGAAGCCAATCAATCTGCAGTCACGAGATGCCTCGTGCAAAAACTTTGTGTGACTTCCCTACAGAGGTTTTTGCTCTGTTTGTCACGTACGCATTCTAAAACGAATCCCTTGACGAATAGAGCTAGCTAGTGGAGTAATGAATATCCTATTTGCTTTTTAAGCCACAGGTACATTATAGAGCCAAGTTCGATAAGATGACTAGGCAGTCAAACTTAAATTGGGCTCTCTGTGACCAGGTGTAAAATTTGACCGGTGAGGTACTGCATGTACAACACGGATTAATTACAATCATAGAACCAAGACATGTGATTCAATGACTGCTGCATTGATGTAGTGACTCTATGACTGTGCATTTATGCTAACTTTTGACATTGTAGGTTCCCTTGAGAAGCGTCCATTCCCGACGTCGGTAGCTGAATTTAAAAGCCATCCTTTGTAAGTGACACTTATGGTCGTGCTATAACTCTTGTAGAATTAATGACCAACTACTCTGCTCTTTTAGCTGCTTTAAACCAGTCCAAGACCGAACTTTAGATGGATGTATTGCCATTAATGTTATCTTGTTGTACTTCGGATTGTTATGATGCATTCAGTCCCTAGGTTTGACCGATAAGCTAGTGCTAAGGTTTGATCCTTCAATCGCATTCAGAGTTCCGAGAGAACAAGTAAGTATTTTAAAAGGCAGACCGATGCTAACGTGCAACTTTCTTTGTGAGAGCTGATCATGCGTTTCTATCCTGTCATTGAAACAGTTAGTCACTTTACAAATCCTGTCATGGAAGCATTTCGATATGGTTAGCTATAACATGCATAATGTCAGTGTGCATAAGCACCCAAACGACAGTTCACACGGAATCAGCCAATCTTTTGAGGAACGTATGCGTTTTTAGCTTCTCTGTAAATGTCAAGTCAGAGCATGTCATTATTTCATTATGTCATTATTATTTTAGAAACCTTGCTGTTAATGTTTTTCATGTCTTCATTGGAGAATGAGCTTTTTATAGTGTGATGCAGATTTTCCAAAGCGTTTTGCATTTCGGACTTGGGCTTGGTTTTTAGGTATGCATTAAAGCGGCATTTGCTCAAGTTTGAGGCAATCTATCCAGATTCATCCATTCCGTTGGGCTATATCAAAGGCGAAGCCATCTATGCCAGGGAGTGTGTGCATACGGTAATGGTCCATGCAGTATGTAGGTGACTCGGGGCACCTAGCAATACGAGCTTCCGCTTACACTTCTATACCACTTTTTGTAACTGCACCCGCATTAGCGCAAGTTTCTGTGCATTTGATGGCAGACATAGTGCAATTTACAAAAATGTGGGGCTCCGAAAGGTGGAGCTGCGTGCTTAGCTCGTAGCCTCCGGAAGTCGCTTCCGGAAAAGAGGCCAAGCCATAAAGTGTTTAACTTATGATCGTACTGTGACAGCCTGTTGTTGGCCTGTCAAGAACCTACTGTTTTTTCTCTCACTGCAGCTGCATTCACGGGAGACATGGCTGAAAGAAGCCAAGTCGGTGCGGGTAAGTGCAAATGAGCGGATATCTTCTGCAATGCAGCACTCTCACCGCTGCCGTGCTCACGCTTTCTGTGCGCACGATCGAGCTGCCGCAGACGTTGGCTCGTTGTGTGCTTGCACTTTAGATTGGCGAGAAGCCTTTCAAAATGGTGAAGCCGAGGCCTAAAATGGTGAGTGGCATAAGTCATTCGTTGATCTCTTTATTCTCGGTCGTAGCAGGGGAGGGGGAGGGCACCGAGACAAGGGATCTCAATGCAGAGGCAACAGCAAAAAGAGTGGCCCGCTGTCGGCCGTTGTAGAACAAGCCCGACGAGCACAAAGGCGAAGCTACGCTGGGCGTGTTCGGCTCGTGGCAAGTGGAGGACTACCAGCCGCCAGTGGCCTCGGGGGTGTGGACTGCGCTGCGAAACTGCCGTCTGCCTGCCTGCCCCCTCCACGCTGCTGCACGCCTGCGGCAGCCCAGCCGCGGTCACATCTGTGGCATACCCGTGGGCACATTGCCAGCGTTACTATCACTGCCGGCTGATGCAAGCATCATTCGTCCTCCAGGGCAAAGTGCCACGAAACGTGTACGGCAATGTTGAGTTGTTCAAGCCGTGCATGCTTCCTGTCGGCTGCGTTCATCTCCCTGGTAAGTCCCTGTCCGTCATCTGCTTTCGGTAGTTACAAGAGCTTCGGGCGGCTTGCAGCGCATGCGCTGTCGTCGCGTCGAGTGCTAGTTTCGCAGGCTTCCTTTTTGCCACCTTGTGCTCGCCATTCTCTCTGGATTCTCGGACTTCTTATGTCAGATCGCCAAACCAGCTAGGCCTCGCAAATGGAGCCGACCGATGTGCGCAGTCCAGCTGACACCCTTTTTTGACTAATTTGGCTTTCCGGTTGACCGTTTCCGTGTGATGTTTGGGTTCGAGTAGGGGCTGTACCGCATGCCGTTTCCTGTCCATGCTTTCTTTCACCTATGCAGCAGGCCTTTGCCAACGTCAGCCCAGCCGACTGTGCGTGACATTGCGTGGCCTCTAGAAAACCGCCTGGCGATAAGAATCGCCTAATGCTGCAGCGTATTTTAGTGCCTGCCCTGCATCGCGTGGCAAAGAAACTGAATATTGATGTCGCCCCAGCTATGGTTGGCTGGGAAGGGCACTGCGGCTACAGTGTCCCGCAGTAAGTGCAAGTGTTACGTTTTGAGAGGCATAGCGCCTCGTGATGCGTGTGCTTCTCAAGTGATGTCACACGTCTTGCGATGCGTGTGCTTCTCAAGTGTTGTCATACATGCTGATGCTGTTGTTGAGCATCACGTCCTTGCCACTTTCTTTTTCAGGTTCGACGGTTGGGTGGTGTGCGAGGAGTACAAGGACGTCCTGCTCAGTGCCTGGGAGCAATACGAGGCAGAGGAGAGGAGGAAGCAGCTCGAGGTAGCAGCTGCTGCATGGATCATGCTGCGGCTGCTGCCGTCGCCACAGCTCGCATCTGCTGCATCCTCGTGAAGTTAATCGCTCCCTCTCAGCCCTCCATACGAAGCATCTGCATGTGCATGTGGCCCTGTTGTGCTTCCAAGGCAGCCAAAGCTGGGGCCTAACGCAAGCTGTGAGCACTGTGGAGGTGCGACCTCGCTTGACGCAATCCTGCCTCAGCAGGAGTGTCATGCACTGCTGCTGCTGGCGGCGCTGTGTTGCTAACTCTGCTTTTCCCGAATGTTCGTCAGAAACAATCGCATTTTTTGCTGGTTGCACTGTTTGCCCATGTGGACACACACACTACCCCAAACTTGCATACTCACATGCACACACTCACTCTTTCTCCCCCATTCTCTCTCTCTCTCTCTCTCTCTCTCTCTCTCTCTCTTCCCTCTCTCCTTCTCTCCCTCTCCTCTCTCTTTTAGATTCACTCATTTGAACATTTGTATACCTTCTCAGTGCCTGTACTCTGCATTGTCCTTTGATTTGTCGAGCACTTTGCTTACAGAGGCAAGATGTAAAGGGCGAAGGGAATGTTGATAAGCTTATTTACATGTAGCATCCATTGCTAGGTTGCTGACACAACCTAATGTAGGGATGAGCTTAGCCCAGGACTATCAGAAAATGGCTGGCTTGTGTCACTTGATCCCTCATCTATTCGTTGCTCATTTGCCCTAGCAGCTGCTAGATTCCACGGCTTTTAGACTGGAAAACCTATCATATGTCAATCGTGTAATAGAACCGGTATATCGTATGACAGCAGGAGACATGTCTGTCACTGTAACTCAGCCTGTGGCTTGTGGTGCAGCACCGTGCTGCCCTGTCTATTTGCCCTCGGCCATTGCCAAGGAACCAGCTAGCTTTGTACAATGCTGCTACTTGACTCTGGTTACGACAGTCGTGGGTGGTGAGTGAGCATTGACAGCCCTGTCTGCAGCATTTCCCTTGCGCATTTCCCCGAAAGCGGGGTAATATGCAGAGCATATCGAGAGTGCGCTAATAATTGGTCGAGTAATCTATCAGAATATTGGTCTTTTGCTACTGTATGTATGGTGAAAGTCTTAGCTGCTTGGCTTGCCACATTGCCCAATCTCGCAGTAATGGGCTTAAGAAAGAGACGGTGAACTTCTTAGCTGCTGCCTTTCTGAAGCCGAACAATGGGGCACGGGAATGGTGGCCGTGCAGCCTCTGTCCACAACTATTGTTCATTCCCTTGAATATATTTGGGCTGTACCTGTGGCTGTGGCTGACTGCCGTCAATCTGCAGGCAGACTCTGCCGACAGCCTCGAAACCATCATTGATGCGGTAAACTCAAAATTTAGGAATGCTCTCATTAAGCAAGCCCCCCCCCCCCTACATTCTGTCTGTGTGTGAAATCGTGGAGATTCCTTTTAATTAACAAAAAAACCAAAATGTTTTCACTCATAAACTAAATTCCTACCAGTCAGGCCCAAAACGAGCTTAAAGGCAATAAGTCATTTGCTTGCCAACTATTGAGTGGCTTTGCTATCTGGATACTAGCTGTTTGGACACGGTTTGTACATTCGTTGAAAAAAATTGCAGACATTCGTGCCTCCATAAAGCCACTTTTTTTTTAAGCAAGTGTTGAGTCATGAACTGGAACTGCTCTAAAGAAATTTCTTTGGTTTTATGTATACGAAACGGCTACCTTTAACTAAACAATGATGAAACTAAATTCCTACTTATAGGCCACCACAAGTGTTCATCTGGACTTGGAGACTTTTCTCTTCTAATTGGTGATATTGTAGTGCTATTACCATGTGCTCGGAATTTAGGTATCTTCTTTGATAACTGCTAAAAGTTCGAAAGCTTTTTTAAGAAGACCTCTTCCACAGCTAGCCATCGCATTCGATCCCTGTCTAAGATTAGGGGCTGTCTACCACGTTGGTTTTCTATAAATCTAACTAGCTCCTTGGTTCTGTCTGGGCTGTACTTATGCAATTTCATTCTGTCTGGGCTACCCAAATAAGCTAACAAGCCTCTGCAGCTGGTCATGAATATGACTGCTAGGCTTGTTGATAGATCCTAGAGGTTCAGCCATGTGTTTCTTTGCTGAAATAAAACAGCTGCAATTGCTCCCTAAATGAAGCAGCTGCAATTGCTTCCAGTAGATCAACGGATGCGAAGCAAAATTCTCACTCTGATCCACGAGGCCCACCGTGGCGTGGCCCTTTTATACCCAGCTGAACTACGAACTAGTTTCAACCTTTTTAGGCCTACGGGTCCTCTATGGACGATACAGTTCCTGTTTAATTTCTACGCTTGAAGACCGTTGGCGACTGAAGTCTTTGCTCTGCAGGTCCTACACTGTGGAGCTCATTGCCACAATTCTTTTTGCAACGACATCTATTCGGCGGCTGCCGATGCTGCAGTCCTGAGCTCTTACTTCCATGCTACTCACTTCCCTAGCTGCTCTGCTACTCACCTATACTTCTTACTTTCTCATTAATCGCCTAAGATGGAGTCTGTTAGCTAGCGAATTCACACTGAAATCTGCTTAGACTTTGAATGCGCTATAGAAAAAACTGGCCTTCAAAACACCCGCTTAATCTGTGTGGCTTTGTGGAGTTACAGACGGGTGTACATTTATCTACTTCACTGGGGCGAGACAGTTTTCCAAGCTCTTCGTGGCCTAGCACAATGCATCACCACTTGGGTGTTGACGTAGCTACCATGCTTGGTGTTAACATGTCTGAAAAATACGCTCTCATTTTACCTTACTGCAAACGATCTTCGCTTCTCACGATTTGCATAGTACTGAATTTAGGAATACCAAGTCCTCGGTGTACTTTCGTGTCATACGATAACGAAGCATTGAGATTAAAAATTCTGAGCCCTTATGTCGACTGTGCACGGGTACTCGAGCTGCATTGACTTGGTGAACCAGACTCAGAAATCAAACCCTGTACGTATTAATACTGGATTGGCGGTGTACATCACAGCATGAACAGGCATCGTGTGGAGTAAACATCATACCTCACAGTCGGGCTGCCCAGTTGGATCTAGCAATTGTCAATTGCAACTTGTCTGAACAATCACTTAGAAAATGCTCGAACTACCTACATCAATCCACAATCGGCGTTGTCATGGTCGCAATGTGCTCTTTGGAAGTGTCGGTCCATTTATTACATTATGTCGTTCATCTGAAGTGCCAGGCCTCAGTTTTGTGTCTAGTTAGTGACAGCAGATCTGTCTGGTTTTCAACTGATAAAGGAAGTTTATTTAGAGCCGTTGATGTGCTAGCATCGAAGAGGCTGCCCCAATGGGTACGGTGATTACGTCTTAAGCAAAATCTTTGCTTAGAAGACCAAGTGTTACAAACGTTTTAGCATCTGAGTGTTGCTTATAGTGAGTGGTTTTGCAACATTACCCGGTAAATCTGCATGTTGTTTTGGCAGTGGGATAAGTCAGCAGCCTGCACGATCCTACAACATCATTGGGTCATGAGACCAAAGATCAGCAGATTGCTCTTTCATGAAGCATTCATGCAGATGAACGTAATTTTGCTTGCTGAGAAAAGCAGAGTAATCCAGCCCCTCGATCGAAGCCTTATCCCAAGTCTCTCTCTGCTCATGTTGAGTCGTGCACTCTTGCTATCTCTTGCACGCTGTGGACTTTGGAGATGAACTTGAAGTATTCAGCTTACATTATGCAAAGTGCTTGTGTCGATGGCTATGTAGAACATGTCGAATTGGTCAATCCCCCCCGTGCAATTTAACATCGTCAGCATCAATAGAGCAGCTTGGCATAGCTTTGTCCTCAGATTCTGCCCCCCCCCCCCGTGCAATTTAACATCGTCAGCATCAATAGAGCAGCTTGGCATAGCTTTGTCCTCAGATTCTGCCCAAAAGTGCGACCCTATAAAAGCGTTGCCACATTTAATTGCTTTCCTTGATGTGCCTTCCTGTAGCCCATTAATTGAGCCTATATGGATCTTTGTCTGTTGCTCCACAAAGCCATAAAAGCTAAGCAGAAGCCATGCTGGGAGTTTTCTGTAGTGTAGCGCACACAAAGACATGCAGGCTCTCGGCGCATACAGGGTAGCCAACTGAGTTGATATCATGAAACGGAGAAAAGATGAGCAGCACAGCTGAGTCGGGTGGACAGTAAAGCAGTCAAGAAGTAGTTTTTAGCCTAAAGCCGGGTTGACACGGCTTGTTATGCTTCCTACCTGCTTGAGTCTTCGGTTTTTCTGGGGGGCGATCCGAGACTTAGGGAAGACCTCAGTTTGGCCGATCACCAGTCCATGGTGAGAGTTTGTAGTATGCTTTGCTCCGGGCCTTGCAATCATTTTGTTTGCTCTGATCTCATGTACTGCATGTATGTGCTAACAACAACAACCTGATTGTAGAAAAAAGAAAAACGTGTTATAGGTAATTGGGTTTTACTGGTACGTGGACTGCTCATCAGAGAGAAGCTAAAGGGAAGGTTCGACCTCAGTGTATGTATCGTGTATCTTGGCTTTGTCTTCCTTGTCAGTTAACCTGCCCTCACTGCTTCTGTGAGCCCTGCCTTGCCTATTCGGTTTGTGTTAGGATCGTGGTGAGTTCCCGTCAGCCGACGGGAAGAAGACGACAGATGTGGACAAAGCGTGGCCGCAGAACATGAAGCCGGCCACCGCCAAATCATCTACTCAGAGTACCAAGGAGCTCTTTCCCTTTGAACAGATGTAGCCGCTCTCTTTAAGTGCAGATGGTATACGTGTCCCTGTGATCGGCACGTACGCGCACTCTACAATCCTGCGTTGTGTTGGAGGAGGAGGAGGAGAGAGCATTGCACTCGGCAGGCCTTGCAGAATGTGTGCTCGCGTTGACTGTCGAAGAAACCTCTCAGCATGTGACATGATTGCTTTGTCTCACTCGTGGCTTATAGTCATCTTGAGGTACTGTTTGGAGATCGTGAAGCCGAGCTGTGTTTGAGATTAGTGAGACAACTTCCCTTCAGTTGTTTGTATGATGTGACTCGAAGAATCTGAAAAGGCATTGAAATTCTATCATGTCATGCACCTGCTGCCAACTCAGAGGAATTGGGATTAAGTGCCACTGTGTGCAATGGCTAGTCTTTTGGCTGCAGTATGTACATTATGCTGTGCAATACCCTGCAATACTCCTTTCTAGTAGCCTACACATGTGCAACAAGGCGTAGTGTGTATATTTTTGTTTGGTTTAGTTTTTATTGATTTTTGGAAAATATATCCTTCGCACGGGTTGAACGATTGACCATTGCCTCTCTTTCAAGCTCTTTTATCTATGAGCTTGATCCACTTGAATTTTTGTTGTCAGCTGTCGAGCCTTTGACGTTAGAGGCGACCAAGGGATCCTACCCTGCCTTCTAGCATCACGAACTCTCTCAGCTCATTAACAGCAAGTATTGCTGCCATTTGCCCTTGGATGGCAGCAAACGTTTTGAAATTGAACGACGAAACCAACTTCCTAATTGTAGAAAAATGAGTGTTACTCAGAACCTGGAAAGCCTAACTCTGTTAATCGGCTTGACCAGCATGTAAGTGTGTAGGTTCCGCTCGTCATCTTCCTAAATGGCTCTGTCAGTAGATTAGCACATCAGCTCCACAGTCAAGTCTCTCGACTTTCATCTTCGTAAAATAGCAAACATTCGGGCTTACTTGGGTAAGGACACCACCGGGAAAATGGTCCATCTACTCGTGACATCCCGACTGTTTCCTGCTTGAGTACCAGCATGCTTTTAGTTGGTGGAAAACTTGGCAGTTACCAATATCTGTCGTAAGCATAACAGTTGACACTTTGTACCACTGCTCACCAGAATGCGCTAGCTGCCTAACAAGCAGTGTTTCGAATTCAAGATCCTGTCACTCCCCTGGAAGGTTTCACCTATTTCTTGTTCTGGCCCACCTAACCGAGTAAGCTTCATTTCTGGCCTCCCATAGCAACACTGGCTCTTCTCCACTCGGGTCGATTGCCTGTGCCCCGAACAGCTTCAAATTCCCTCGGAGACCGCTCGTTCAGTTATTATGCTTCCAAGGATTGGAACTCACCGAACCGTCCGATGTCACTTCATCTACTGATTTACCGACATTCAAAGAGAGGTTGAATACCTACCTGTTCCACACCACCTTGTAAAGGGAAGAGGTCTGACGTCTTCCCAAGTAAATTGTCCTTTTAGGTGGTTGTACGTTATGAAGCTGTGTACTTCGTGACTAAGGGCGACAGCGACATGCTTTTGTATCAGTGGTTCAGTCTTGTTTCATTAGTGCTTTGCCTACCATGTTCATCATTTATGAAGTTTTACTAATCAGGGTTCCAACCAACCTGCGGCCATGTGTGTGCTCTTGAATGCTGGTGTAAGCAGGATACTTCACTTCTCATAAACTATTTGTCATTGCCTTTTTTGCGGCTAGTTGTAAAGCAGTTGAATAGAGATTAAGTTCTCCTGCGATGCCGTACGAAATACGTGTTAATGTTATTGTTTAGCGGTTCCTCGGAATTTTTAATATTTAACATCAGACTTTCGGCTATAGCTGTATCTTTAATGTCCTGGTAAAAAGTAAATTTTAAGTGAGTCCTACTCACAAAATTCAACTTTATAGGTAAAGATAGCCACTTGCTATATTTTTTAGGGATGAGCAATTGGAAATACAGTGGTACCTCGGCTTACGAGCGTCTCGGTATAGTTTTTCGAGATACGAGCTGTCTGTCGGCAGATTTTTTGCTTAGAGTTTCGAGCTAAAATTCGGTTGCGAGCCAGCTTCAGATACTCCACCGCTAGTTGCCGCAGCGAATGTCACACTGCGTGTTGTTACTCAGGCCAATAAGTGTAGGGCAGTGAACGACGTTTCGTTGCAAGACGCTGCCCTACGACCCAGGTGTGACGCCAAACGCAGACCTGTTGTTTCGCTCCCAGACAGACTCGAGCGAGCCATCGTAGTGCTTGGACGCACAAGATCGCCATACTCCGGTGTTAAATCCGACTATGGCAGGAACAGCTAAGTATGTACTGCACTCTCTTTAAGCTATATCATAGTGTGAGAGTTCATCCCATAACTGACAACAATCGGCTCGTCCGCATAATGGCCCAGCCAATAAACTGAAAGCGAGGAAATCCCGGCGGAAAGGGTGGGAATTGGCGAATAAGATTCACGTATTCATTTCAGCCTTTCTCCTCTAACTTTATTAGCATCTTCAGGTCTTCTTATCTCCAAGTTAGTCCCATACTTATGGATTAATAAAACCCTTTATTGCAAGACATTTTAGTGTAGTTTTTAAAACAATATTTGTTATTTATTTGCACATTTTTTAATTCAAAAACATGTGACAAAAAATCGCAGTGTTTTTTGGGGTTCCGGAGTGGTTTAACGGTATTTCAATTCATTTCAATGGGGAAAATTATTTGACATTCGAGTAATTTGAGTTACGCGCTCTGGCCCGGAACGAAGTGAACTCGTAAGCCGAGATACAACTGTACTACGCCGGAACCAAACTGAGGTGAAAATTTGCTACATGGTAATTCTTAGGATTGAGCATTTTTGAAACTATAATTGCGTGTTGTTTAAAATGCGATTATTGTTTTTACTGGTCAAAGAGAATTTGCGTTTTAAATGTGTGCCATAACTGAAACGTGTTTCGTTTTGGAAAAATGTAATCCTTCAGCTTGCTAGCCGCTTGGCGTTGATTTCAAGTCTGTCTGTCAAATCATTTATTGACCATATCAATACCTTTATCTACGAATAAGCTATCTGACTATTCAGAATATTTTATCTTTGTTCTAAAGAAAACTGCAATCGGGTCTTCGCCGAAGCTTTTCGGACGACAGCTGACAAGTACAGCTCAGCTCGGTGAAGCTCTTCGCTTGCTCACAATTAATCCTAGGGTTTGGCATTCCAGGTCCTCCCGATTAGGTCGTCCCGACTAGACTCCATTCTAGGTCCTCTCGACCTAGCCCTATCAACCACACGCACGTCAGTGGCACTGGATGAAGTTAACTGGCTTTCTCAGCTTATCCTGAGTCCAAGATGGATCTGACTTTAAAGAGCGACCTGCTGAAGCCTAGACTCACGGTGAGAACAATGATGTGCCAGTTTGTTGGTGCTTTCCCCAGAGTCTTGCAGTTTAAAGACTTGAGGTACATTCTGTTTTCAATGTACTCATGCGATTCCTCAGGTGCGAGTCGGTTAACTCGCGCCGGCGGCTCTCCGTAAGTAGTATGGTTTAGAACGTTATGTAGCCTATGGCTCGACCCTCGCGCATCACCAACCTCACTTCGTTCGGTTGTCTCGTGCTCGTTCGAGCCCCTGTCTCCATAACGTTCAAAACCATATTACTCTAATCAGTCTTGCTTACTTAAAGAGTAATTTGTGTTCTAATTATTCTATTTAAATTTAGAGAAATGTTTCATAGTATATAAATGTCTCAGAAAAATGATGATTGCATGCGGTGGAAGGGTGAAATATTTGGTGAACACGCAAGACGTATTAGAGAAGAGGTTAGAAAAAGAACAGGCCTTCTACCAAAATATCCTTTTTCAAAGGCTAGTTTACGATAGCTACGATAGCTAGTTTGCGAACATCTTCTATTACAAATGTAGAAATTCCCTTTAATAAGAAAGAGATAAAGAACAAGGGCTGGTCGTATGAAAGAGAAACCAGAAGATTAATGAAGATAGAACAAACAGGTTGGTTTTTAAGACGTGTTTCTTCTGATGGTAAGTCCATGGATTATGTTTATGTATGTTTACATAAAAGTAAATCGGCTTTGATAGATTATTTGATAAAAAATCCAAGATTTAAATATACTAATTAGAGAGTTGCTTAAAACTAAAAGTGATTTAAAATTAACAATGGTTGCTTCTCCTATTCTAGCTGCTCAGAATGGCTCTTACAACTATCAACCATTTGTTTGCTGGAGTAAGCAACGCTAAAATGGATAGAATTTGTAATGTTGAGAAAATAATTAGAATGCAACTTGTTTCTTTCAAGAAAAGAGTTGAGGAATGGTTAGAGAAAGGATCTAGTTGAAGTTTAGTGGGAATTAATGCTTTATATGCCGAGTTTACTTATTTTAGGCATCGTTTTGGAGGAAGTTATTTACCAATGCCTGTTGGACTAGAAAAGAAGAGATCACTACTGTTAATGTAAAGAATGAGTCTGATAACTGTTGTGCTGTATGGTGTGCATTATGATGTTTACATTGGAGAGATAATCATCCATAATCAATTTCTGATCTAAATGTAATACTATTTGAGAGATATTCTCATTTAATACCAAAATTAGAAGAACTGTTTAATGTAAGGCCAGGTTATCATTCTCAAGCATTAGGTGCTAGTGTTATTCCTATCCTAGCAGAATTATTTAATATTTCAATTAACGTTTTCGAGTATGATCACAAAAGTTGAAGTCCTCTAGTAGTTGTTCATGAAGAAAAGGAGAAACTTAGACCTATTGCTCTTTAGTGATAAAGAGAAGACAAACTCACATTATTTTATCCTTATCCTTTTCAGTGGTTCTGAGCTGCTACTTCTATGCTACTCACTGCCTCAACTGCTCTTCTGACTCTGCTATGCTTCCCACTCTTTCTTTGTTGCGTGAGACGAAGTCTGTTGGCTACCGAATGCGTACCTAAAGCCGCTTAGGCTTTGAGTGCGCTATACAAAACTCTCCTGCGTAACACCCACATGGTCTTTATGACTTTTTGGAGTTACAGACGGAGATAAATTACATACATTACATTACATTAACAACTTTAATGGTCTGTCTAGAAGTTCAAAAGGATATGGTATACAATTAATTAACTCGTAAAAGATGTTTATTTATATTTTATTCTCAAGATAAATTAGACTCATACATTGAAGTCCGCTAGAGAGGAGATGATGGAAAGGCAAGAATAAGAATGCCAAAAGCAAAAGATAGAAAATATGGAACGGGCAATCTTTGTTATTTTAGAAAGTATTCATAAACTTTATGGTGCTGAACCCTGTGTTGCTTATGCTGATTTTGAATGTCTACTGAGTAATGTAAGAAAAATGGACAAAGAAGATAATAGTGTTCTAGAAGGATCTTTTCAAAAACACATACCTTATGGTTCCTATCAAATTATCGATTTTAATGGTAATGTTAAAAGTTTTAAATTGTTTAATGGTAAAAATAATGAATAATGTTAAAGAATTACTTAAATTTTGCTAGATGGAGTAGATTTTGTTAAGAAAGAGTTGAAAGAAGTTTTCTCTAAATATGAGAAATTTGATTATAATACTATGACAAAAGATAAAAATAAAGAGTGTAGTTCTGCTACTACTTGTTATATTTGTAATTTAGACTTAGAAAGCGATAAAGTTTTAGATTAGTGTCACCTTACAAGGAAGTATCATTGAGCAGCTCATGCTAGGTGTAATCTAAATGTAAGTATAATTGCTGATAGACTTAAGCTAACTGGTTTACTCATAATTTTAAAGGCTATCATGCTCGTTTTTTAGTTCAGGAATTTCAAGATCAAAGATCAGAAAAGAATTTGATAGCAAATAACATGGAAAAGTACATCAACGTAGAAATAGGTTCATTAGGTTTTAGAGATTCACTTCAGTTATTAAATAAGGGACTATCAGATTTAGTTAAGAATGTTGTTAAATCTGGACGAATCACAGGGACCCACTAAATGCTGTCCTAAATAGGCATGTTTTTTTCCTTTTTAAATGCGGTCAAGTCAGGGGATGTTCTGACGCAAGTCAGGAATGAACGTAGAACACACAAGAAAATATTGTTCTATGTTAACAATTGAAGAATTTGAATCGCTAACAGAAAAAGGAATTTTTCCTTATGAGTATGTTGATTCGTTTTATAAGTTAGATAAAAATAGGCTTCCAGAAAGAAAGTGTTTCTATAGTACATTGAACGATGAGGGTGTTAGTGAAAAAGATTATGGAAGAGCACACAAAGTATGGAACTTAATGAAAAAGATAGATCTAAGTAGAGAAGATACCTTAAGAAAGTATAGTGATATTTATCTTACCATGGATATTTTTTAATTTGCAGATGTATTCCAACATTTTAGTCATTTATCAAAGAGAATTGATGGTCTTGATCCAACGAATTTCTTTACTGCTCCAGGTTTAAGTTGGTGTGCTGGTTTAAGATATTCAAAAGTTAGGTTAGTTATTAACAAGTTTTGAACATTTTGATTTATTTGAGAGTGCTATTCGAGGAGGAATGGTTGGGTGACTATTGAACCTACGACTACTGACCCTACGACAATTGGCCTGTACCAACCGACCTACACGGCAATTCATCTATATATCATCTGTTCTGCGACTATTTGACCTACGATAACTGGCTTTACTAACTGGCCTATACGACAATTGATTTATACGTCAATTTATAATAATAGTAATCTAATTTTTAATTTACACAATTGATACAAACAACGGAACGAATTAATGACTGTCCGAAATTTTATATTTATGCTGCAGGATTTTAGTAAAACAGTTTTTTCTCTTAGAAGTGTCAAAATTTTTATTACGTTCTAGATAAAATAGATCTTAATGTTACTATAGCTTCTCAACTAACTAGGCGACAAATATCGTAGTGCCGCTTGCAAGTTTCTATATATCGCAGTAGCATTTCCACGCTCGGAAATTCCGTACTGTATCGCTGACTCCGCGATTTATAAATATTTTTATGTTCAACAATTATTAAATTCCTAAATTATCAATTATATTTATTTTTACTAGCTGATATCCAATCCCTATAATAGTTTATGACCTAATTTATATATATATAAAACCTAATTTGATCAAATAAAACAGACCTACACCAGCTTTATTTCTATTGCCTTTTCTGATCTTGGGGCCACTTGTCAAAGATCAGTTGTCATGTAGATCAATTGTCGTATAGGCCGGTTGGTATAGGCCAATTGTCGTAGGGTGAGTAGTCACAAGTTCAATTGTCGGTACACCGATGAGTGTGACGCAGAAGCACAAAAAGTAATTAGTTCTGGTATTACACAAGTTACAACGGATCTTGAATCTACTGTTAGATCAAAGGTTGATGACCTTCTAGATACTCCTGGTGAAATTTCTGGTTATACTACATGAACTGCCAGTCAATTACCAAGTTTATCAACAGTTATCTCAGGAGTATCAGAAATGAAACCAGATATCTCTGGTGTTGTTAAAGACGATTGCTATGCAATCCTGCCTGACTTATCTGACGGAACAAGTGCTAGAAAAAAAGCAACAATTGCTTCTATTGCTGGAGCTACAGTAACTTCGCTCTCTTCATCTACTACTTCAACTGACACAACTGATCCTACCGCTTCAACTTCGTCAACTACTTCAACTGCATCAACAACTACTACTAATCCTACTACTTCAATTTCGTCAACAACTACTGCTTCATCTACTGATCCAACAGCAACTGGACTATAAAAACAAATCAATAATATAGAAATGGTTTCAATAGAAGCAAGATGTACTTATTGCCTTAGTGAGGTTCAAGGTCAACAATAGTACTCAAATTTTAAGATTTGTTCTTTTCTAATGGGGCGCATTGAAGACCTAAAGAGTTCATTATTAGAATCTTTAAGGCTAGTACTAGAATACAAAGCTTTCAGAATTCATCATTCTGATCCAGAGATTTCATGTACCTTTACAAAAGCTCGCGATGGTTCTGTTTTCTCTGAGTTTTTCAAAGACTTAGAAATAGATACAATAAACAATTTGAAGTCCAAAGCATATTCTAAAAAAATTGAAACAACCAAACGAATAAAAAGGCATTAGACTCAGGTCAGATTCATAGTTTATTAACAGAGTTTATACAAGATTGTATAGATTGGAAAGTGTAGTCAAATCGTGGAAAGTCAAGAGCATTCATTTGTTAAAATACAACTCTTGTTAGCAATCCTAGGTCAATAACATCTTTATAGCTTGGAGTTACAAAACCTCGTGGATAAGTTAAAACAGGATAGGTAACATTGAAGCTAATAACTTTTTTATTGTTTGTGTATTTGAAACAGTAAAGTTTGTTATAGAATTACTTTATGTTAGCATGTTTTTATTTTCAATACCATAATATATAATAGAGATTAATGTAGAAGGAATAAATCTTGGAGAATAAAATTTTTTGACAGTAGTTTCTAACTATCACTTCTTTATCATCTTTTATATTAATTGTAACTGACGCAGTTACTATTTGATAAGACATCCTTGTTCTATTATCGTCCTTCATTGACAAAAATGCTGTGGTAGTTGTTTTATTTCCAACAATGTAACTAGTTGATTTACTAGCAACATTCTCATACCCAACAGTAGATCTATTGTTATCTATTATTTTTAATGTTATCTGAGTAAATTGGCTTGCTTATTTTTACATCGACCAACCTAGATAGATAACAATTATTTTCATAATAACCAAGGGTTATTACTATTGGAATTGATAAGTCTCCTTTTACATTTATAGAATGTATCTCATAGATTATTTCAGTAGTGTCATTTTTATTTAAGAATTTACTAGAAACTTAATCATTTGTATAAAAGCCTTCTGTTGTGTCTCCAGCAATTTTCAATCTCATTAAACTAAGATTGCCAGATAAAGTATTATCATCTTCTGTTGTAACTTTTTCATCAAGATATTGCTTAGTAGAAATATCAGTTGAATTTATTGGATCTTTTACCATGACATATTTGTTCAGTTAGCATATAAGTCTTCTCTCATTATCTGATCAGAATCTTTCCTAACATAGTTGTTATCAGAAAAAACTTTGCTATCAGTTGTTATCAGATAAAACTTTGCTATCAGATTCTAACTCTGTTACAGTGTTTCCCAGATTTACTATTCTATTTGTATTGAGGTCTAATGTTCCTTGCATATAAGTTATTTCTTAACAGCAATTTATCATGTTGCTATATAAACACTTGCATTTATTTACTTATCAAATAAATCTGATCCTGCTGTAAACATGTACTAGCTATTAGTTTTTTATTTGTAGCTAGTGTATAACCACCAAATAGTTTACCCTGTAATCCTCGTTCTGTTGATACAGGTGGCATAAGTACTTCTGTTCCTACACCAAAGGCAGTATATGTTGCTCCAACTACAAGTATTGCTCTTGGGAAATGTAGTGAAATTGCTAACAAAGTAGTAATCAATCTTCCAGTTATTGGTGTACCAAATATATCTGTAGTTAATGAACTATCCATAACTCATTCAAATGTTACAGTAGCTATATCACCATCTGATATTCAATTTAGATAACCAAGAATAACTCCATCATTATGATTAACAGGATCACCTTGTAATGAAATAGCGTATCCATTCATATTTAAATTACCTAACATAGTATCTCCTGAATTTTTAACAAAAGTATTATTTAAATATTCCTAATTTGGAACATTATATAGTTTGTAAAGAGGAGCACTAATATTGATCATTACTCCAGCTGTTTTTGCTAGTTTGGTGTCAGCATAATCTTTCGTAGTTGTATAACTAGGATTAACAGGATTTGCAAGATCTATCAAAGGAAATTTATTCATTTCTAAATCTCTATCTGCTGTTGTTCCGATAGAAACTTTAGTAACCAAATTTGTATCTATGTACTTCCGGTTTACTGCATTTCCAGGATCAACAGGATTACCAAGATTCTTTATTACATTTTGATTCATATTCAGTGTACCAGAAAGTATATGACCGCTCCTTTGAATATAATTTTTGATTGTGATCCTTTTCTTCTATAGTCTAGTGGCATTTTTCTTTACTATATTGACAAGAAGTTCAACATAAGAAACATAACTACCTAATATTTAGTTTTATTAAGTTTATATTAAGTTTTATTAATAACATAATTACATGATCTATCGATTGCTATCGATTACTAAAACTGAAGTTTAAGATGCACCAAAAGTATTATCAATTGTTAAGTCCAAGAAAACACATGTCTTATCAGCTGACCATAGAACACTAGATATAATACCAACATTTTTTACTGCACCAGACATAAATGCTGGAAAGGGTCTTCCATAACCGATTTATTTTTATTTCCCATTAGATCTAGTACTGGTAAATCACTTGGTGTTTATTGTGTTATAGAACCTTCTGCTCCTGTTCATTAACCTGAATAATAAGACCTAAACTATTTAATGTTTGTAGACTTGGAAAACTTGTAAATCTTAAATATCTAAAGCAACGCTGCTGTTTACAACTATTAACTGTTTGCTTACTTACTAATCCAGAACTAGAGTCTTTAAAAGAAATAATATTGTTTAGTCTTAGATCAAGGTTAGTGTTTGAAATACCATTAAAAAATTGTGTCATACTCTTAAGTAAACCATAGTCATTAACTTTGTAAGGCCTACTACTTTCATAACCAGTACCATCAGAAGAATTTCCTGATGTACCAACAAAATTTACACAATTAAGTAGTGATCCAAGTATTCCATGATTCTTTGTAAGTAAACTAGAACAGTTTAAAACGGAAGCAATTTCTCCTGAAACATCATTAGCTGTGTTATTTCCAAAGTCTGAACCAAGAGCATAATCCAGTCTTATTGCTTCAGAGTCATTTAATGGATAGTCTAAATTAGTTACAGTGTTATTATTTCAGTCATGATCCTTAAATAGTTCGCCATTGATTTTTGTGATAATTCCATTATATAATAGATAGAGAAAAATACTAAGGCACAATTTCTAAAGTTAATCAAAATAAGGCCTGTGAAGATGCAAGGAAAACAAATGAAATTAACAAAAGCTTCTATATAGAAACTGTTAATAACTTAAGTAAAACAATGAGGATCACTTGAAGAAGATATAAAGTCTGGAATAGACACAACTAAGGAAATTGTATATGGTACAATGACTGCTGCTGAAGTTGGATCTAAAGCAACTTTAAAAAATTTGCAAAAGATTGCGATGAAACTTAGTTTGCATGCATCAAATAAAATTGAAAAAATTGTTCCAGGTTTTAAAATCGTTCAAATTTGTTGGACCTGTAATAAAAACACTTGGTTTTTTATCAGGAATAACAGGAATTGTAGACTTAAGATTATTCATAAAAGAAATCGTTGACGTTGCTTCAGAAAAGTAGGGACACGTTTCATGGAGGAGCGCAGAAGAGAAAACAGAAGGCCTTTCAAAAATGGCTGCATCTTTGAAAATTGATTATTATGTAAATGAGATTCTGTCAGAAGCAGAAAAGTCTAATTCAGACTGGTATCTAAATCCAAGTAAGTTTCTAACAGAAACATTTGGAGAAGAAGTATCTTGGAATGCTGCACAACTAGATCCTAAGTCTTGGAAGAAGAACTTTCTTGAAGTAAGATCTGGTGGACTACTACGCGCTATTCCGGCTATCATAGCAAGTATAGCAAGTATTGTTGGCACTGTTGATCTCGCTGTAACGATTACTGAAACAGTAGCAAGTTTTATAAAGAAAATAATTGACTTAACAATGTATACTCCAAGAGCTCCGCCAATGAATACACATGAGAAATACTTAGTGATTTAACTTTACAAGTAAGACTAAACAGTGCAATTAATGACCTAAAAATATGTTTTAATTATTAGACCGTGGAGTAGATATTGATCTCTCAGAAAAAGTACAAAGTTCAGCAGTTTATAACAGACTAGAATACTTAAAGGAAGGCAAGAAACTTGTTAAAGAGTCTGGTGTGTCATATTCTGACGAATTAAAAAGAGATATATAAAAGTAGAATCATCACGAATAGGAGGAAAGAAGACTTGTGATTACAAAAGTGATTCAGCAATACTATTAGAAAATCTTTACCCGCAAGGAAAAACACAAGAAGAGATACACAGCGAAATGTTAAAACTAAGAGACAAATAGAAACGTCGTTGTAGAAACAATAAATATGTATATCTAACTATTTGATTATCTTCTGTTAAACAATAATTAAAATTGAGTCGTACGAATTGAAGGTAAATTTGAATGGCCACAAAATCTCGCACAGCTGCAGCTTCTTCTGAGTCTGTGAAAATACCTAGGTGACACTGCTGCTTATCAACAGTAATATATGATTGCCACTTTTTTTTACTTTGCTCTTCCAAGATACATCAATAAAATTAGAAGTATTATCAATATTATCACTATTATCATTATTATTATCAAGTTTTTCTTTTTTTCTCATGTTCTCTGAGTGAGTAGCTTCTCTCAAATTAGAAAATCGATTATCTGATCGCAGCCTTTTTGCATGATCAATTTAAAAAACAGGGTTTTTGGGCGCCATGCAATTCTGTGTGCTTGATAAATTTTCTTTCAATACATATTACTCTATAGCCTTTCTTATGAGTTCTCCCAGCCTCTATTGCAACTCTCGCCGTTCCACCTGTAAAAACTCTCCACGTAAACAAACCATTATCTGGATTTTACTCTAATAGATTCATAACGCAATCCCTGAATATATAAATTTCATCTTGAGACATTTTTTAATATATAGTATTTTTGTTCATGTTTAAATAAAAAAAACATCTATAATAGAAATTAATTACCACGAAACAAAAGTAACTCTATCTTATTACCAACGTAATCTTATATCCAAATCAAAAGAACCCGTTTCTATCAGATTCAAACAAGAGGACTTAACCGGCTCAAGATTATCAATATTATCGTTACCAAAACACTACTAGCAAGGATTGAGAAATTTAAGTCCAAAAATATTTGAATGCAAATAGACTTCAGTGCGAAACAGTTGAAAGCAAATAGAAAATTTTGCACTGGCATTGATGATTTCATAAACTATCTATAACTATCATATCATATCATATATCATATCATAAACTATCAGGTAACAGAGAATTTCGTATGAAGCTCCTATTAGGAGTAAAATCTGAGGTAACTCAAGGTGGAAAATTAAATAACACCCGTAGGTATTCATACGCTGGCCGCGGAACAAGATTCAAGGAACGAATGGAACAAGGCTATGAAGGCATCAATGATCTAGATCGACGGGCACTAATGCACGACCACGATTATACCAAAACAGGTAGTATGTCAGAGCCACAAAAACTGAAATAAAAAACATTTAGTACTTGCAGAGTCAGTAGCGCGTATTGCACTTGATCCAAGGCAACCAAGTTATATTAGAGAAGATGCAAAAACTGTTGCAGCGATAACGGCAGCTAAAGCAAAATTAGGTTTGGTCTTGGATGATTCATTTGCTCCCAAATTCCATTAGTTTTAAGAATATTAAACATCTCATTCCACAGTCTATTTGGTTGTATCCTTGTAATTGAAAAGTTTCAAAACTTGGAACCTCCTAGATAATCAATTACTTCTGGTAATGGTGAAGCACCAAATGAATCAAAGTAAAACCCGGCATCTCCGAATTTGTTAAGTACTACCCAATGATAAATTGGTAGATCAGACTAACCTGTATTACAAATGAGAAATTCGTTTTCTTTTGGTTTTGTTAGTTCATCTCTTGCAAACAGTACTCTAAAGTTTTTACTTTTAATTCTTTTACATATTCTGGTATTTCTGTGTCAGTCAATGGTGAAATTTCTTATTTTTTTAAATTGTCTATAGTCTTTCTTATTTCAGCAAGTATTTCTTCTTTACCTGTCACACTACCACCTCATTTACGACCATGTGTTAGAACACATGTGCCTACGGCTGATGCTTCGCTAGTCCATAACTTTCCACCGTGAGTTAGAACGCCAGAACCTCCTGATCTTAATTTAACAAACTTTGCTTTCTCATGTCCACAGATTGCACAGATTGCTTTTAACATTCCTCTTAAAACCTTTCACTTTGGATCTCTGTATATTCAGTGTGAAGATTGTCAGTAGGCCGCTTACATTTCAGACAATAAATATTTGGTTCCATTTCTATTAATATAAAACACTTTTTTATTATAGGAAATGACCTTTACAGTCCATGTTTTTAATTGTGCACAAGACTTTGTCACAGAACATAAAGAACCTTTACCAAAGGTACCTATTAGAGCACTAGTGCTTGGTCTTAGCAGATCAGGGAAGTTTCAGTTAGTCATGAAATGAATCTTCTATGGGATGGTTAATTATGATACTTGTACAATTATTGCTTCAAGTTTAGATCAAAAGTTGTACCGTGGTCTTAGATCAATGACAGATGGTACCGCGAAGCGTTAATGGTGTTGATGAAATGCCAGAAATAGACTCATACAAAAATTGTGAAAATGTTGTTCTTGATGACTTAATGACAGAAGACCAAACAAAAATATTAGATTACTTTACTCGTGAAAGACAAAAAGAACTAAACATATTTTATCTTGCTCGAGGATTTAAGAATATTCCTAGATGTGAAATTAGGAATAATATAAATATGGTAATAATTTTCAAAAACAAAATGCAACAGATGCGGAGTATATTCCTGTGGGGTACACTGGAGATATTGATAAAAACAATTTAGAGATTGGGTTAACTCTTGCAAAAGGAATCGTTTTGGGTATTGTGTATAGACTTAACTAAAACAGAATCATACGGTCGATTTTTGTCTGTTGATTATACTGGAAATAAATTGATTACTATTTTTAATACTTAATAGATATATGAAAATGTTAAACGGAAAAATGTATTCAAGCAAGAAAGGCTATAAGGGAAGTGTCCAAGAAGCGCTTGACTATGAGAATAAAATTCAAAATTTACAGATTTGAGACTCGCAACAATATTACAGAATGACCAAGAAATACAAAGACTTGAGGCAGAGATTGCAGCAAGAGATACTGTTGAATCACATCTTAATCAACGTGCACTAGAAAGAACAACTGATAACTCAATTTTTCTTAAAAAGCCGAAAAGAATTAAACCAAGACTTGCCCTGCAAATTGATAATACTAAGGCATTAAGCCAAAACAGAGATTATATAAAGAAAGCTTTGGAAGACAAGGCTGTGCCAGATATTTCGAGCACTCTAGAAAAAGCAGTTAAAGCTGTTAAGTAAGGATATTTCGAAAAAGCATTTGCGATAGTAAATCAAGCAAAGACACATGCATCTAATCTCTCCAAATAATAATAATATTCCAGAAGTACGAGAAGCTATTGGTAACGTTCATAAAACTTTAGCAAACGAATTAGGAATAAATCCGTCAACTGTTACTCTAGCGAAAACAGAAGAAAGAAAACAAGATTTAGATAGATCTAATTTACTAGAATATCTAAATGGTCCTATTCAAGGATATGTTCCAAATTCTATAAAAAAAAGATTAATAGGAGAAATCGATGATAATAAATATCCTAAATTTTTTAAATATCATTTAAATTAAGAGAGGAAAATAAATATCTAAAAACAAATGAGACTTTAGGAAAAGCCGCTAGTTATATTTACGACTACATTGTTAATTACTATACTAGTATTAAGGATGAAAGAACAAAAGAAATACCTAACCAATACTTTTCAACATGAAATCATAAAAATAATTACTTGATAGTGCTAATAAGGAAGGAAAAGGGAAATTAATACCTAAGATAAAATCTCTGATAGATCAGATTAATGAAATTGATCCTTCCCTAATGATTTACTTATTTACTTAGATATAAGAAACAACAAGGGGAAAATGAGTGTAAAAACACAAAAAAGGTTTTGATTATCTATCCTAAGTTGTCAATCAAAAAAGTGGCAAAGGTATTCAAGAGAGTTTTGAAGTAATTCCCTTAGTAGTAAAGAGTGATTCAGAAGTATTTGATAAACTATAACTATAGATTCGTGAGCTTGCTGGTGGAAACACAGGAGTAGTAAATTTTATTAGTTCTGTTGTAGATTACCCTGAAAAATCTAGAAAAGCACTAAAGAGATATATCGTAAGAATAAATAAACGTGTGCACGACATTAGTATATAGAAATTTCAGAACTTGTAAAAATTACTCAAGAGATGTTGAAGAATCTTGAAGCTATACAAAAGACTAGTAAATCTACACCAGATGGATATGTTTTCAATATTTCTGGAACTACTAATTCTATTAGAGTTCATATTGATGATCCTATTTTTCTTAGGAATAAAAAATTTAAGATATTTTTTAAAAAGTTTGTAGGAACTAATTCTATTAAAAATATCACTACTTCTAATAACACTGTTGTTTACAGAGTTACAGGTGGTTCTGAGCAAACGATAACGATTAGACCTGCAATCTATTCTTCTGTCTCTGACGATATACACATTGGAAGTGCAGATATGGTAAATAATTCTGTTATTCAATCTGGAGCTACTACTGATAAGTTTGAATTAGGAATTTATACTGCTACTTCAAACCCTTGGATTAAAATGCCTATTGGTTGGACGTTTCTTGCTAGTAAGTCTAGTATATCAAGTTTACTTGGATTCACTGGTTCTGTTTATACAACAGATCCTAATTTTGCAACAGCTTATCTTAGTACCACAAACCAAGTAAATTGCACACATAGTGCTAAATTTATTTCTGAAAATGAAGTTTTTGTTTCAGATCTAAACTCAATATTTGTTAATTGTAACTTAGTTGCTAGTGGAACTAGTTATATAAACGGTGACGAAACACAAGTACTAAGAAGTTTTGCTTGCAATTTTTACCCTTGGGAACAGATGTGTACGAAGCCAAATACTGTGAGTATCATAATATTTCTAGCGAATCAGTTCTCTGATATATTAATTACTGTTACAGGTCAAAACCTAAAAGTTTTAGACTTTGGTTCACAACAGATAACAGTTGTTATAGAAATTTTTTTAATATAGTATAAGAATGTCAATAAGATTAACAGGAACTACTAGTTCAGAATCAAAGACATGAGTTCCACCTATTCTGCTTGGATCAAACTCGGTTATAATAAAATTGGTTTACGAAGAGTAGAATTTGAATATACAAATAGAGTTTTTTCTAAAATTGTCATTGGAGTAAATAATATGCTTCGCTTTAAAAGAAATCTTACTCCATCAATTGCATCAATTGCAATTAACCCTAGTTATTATGATAGTCTTAAAATGGTAAGCATTATTAACTCTGCTTTGAAAACATTTGCGATCCTACTAAAAAACCTCCTACTGGAATCAAGTTGATGCAGATAATAAAATAACAATGCAAGTATTTCAAGATTATACTGTTCTCCTCGGAAGCAGTGCATCTGATGTCATTCATAGCATTGGTGACACATTAGGTTTCAATTCAAACCAACAGGGGTCTTTTGATCCTGCGATGGTTCGTGGGACGCCTTACGAAGCTATAGAAAAAGCTATGTATTTCTCTGGCTGTTACATACAAAGCCTATAATAAAATACGTTTGCCTAGTAATTCTGCTGTAAATGGATTAGCGTTAAGTGTGACTTGGTTAATCCTAATATGAATTATGTTGAATTTAAAACAGAATTTTTATAACAATGTTTATCACTGGATATTATAAATATTGATGATATTAACCCAGGTGAGAAAATTGATCTTCATCTCACTAATGTATTATTCTTACCACCACGTGGAGATATAGAAGGAATAAGCAGTTTTAAATTTACTCTAACAGACCAAAATGGAAATCCTGTTAACGTTATTTCAGATAATATGGTTACAATAGAAATTTCAAAATAATATATAGAGCAATGGGCAGTTATGCTAGAATTGGTCATGGTAAAACAAAAGGAGGAAATTTTCATGGATTTGGTGTTCTTGATAAAGTCATTGATGGGATTGGGAAAGCCGCCCCTGTCTTAACAGGGTTGACAAGTCTTAGTACGAATATTGCTAATAAAGGAATTGAGATGCACCAAGCGAGAAAACTAATTTACCTACAAACTAAGAAAGAAAGAAGTTTACCAAGATTATGCTAATAAACGTAGAGAACTAGATGATAAACTTGAGGAGGAAAGAAGAAAAAAATAACTTGAATATGAGCTAGAGAAACCCAAGACAGAAGAGGATTATAACCGTAAGATTAAAGAGATGGATATTGAGATAAAACGACCTATTTTAGATAAACTAAAACCAAAAAAATAAAAAGAAGCATAAATCTAAAATGGAAGAAAAAACAGAAGATTAGTCAGAGACACTTAAAGAAAATGACCGGAAAGCTTATAAAGAAATAGAACGAGTAATTAAAGAAAAATCTGTGCTTCCTGAACGAACAAGACCAGACGGATATGGAGGATACATGAAAAATAGGAGTAGGTCTATATATCCAGAGTAAGAAATAAAGTTCTACTTTTTATGTAGAGAAGAGATGGCTAGTGCTCCTACGAAAACTATACTTGACTTGGGTGATTCAAGTTTTCCAAATTATAAAATTAAAGATTACCAATTTAGAGAGTTTTACCAAACTAATTCAAAATGAGTTAGATTATATTTCTAATAAACTAGTAACATTTACTGTGCCTGGTGAACAACAGATGTGTTATGTCTTGTCTGATGCTTATTTACTACTTGAAAGACAAATCCAAGTTCAAACAGCTGCTAATGGAGCTTTTGCCGCACTTACTAGATCAATTGCGGCTGGTCTTGTTAATGCATGTGCTTGGTTGTTCAGTTCAATGAGAGTTAGCCTTAGAGCAGAAGAAATAGAGATTCTTTTATTACAACAAGGACCTGAAACAGTTTCAACACTTATGGGTCTTCTAACTTACCCACATGACTATAATAGAACAGAAGATCCAGCTACTGGATGAAAAAAAGATGAGGCAAATACAGTTGATGACATGTACGCTGCTAATTCTTAAACCAGTCCTGCTGCATCTGGAGCAACTAGTTCAAAGAATGGTTTTGTTTATCGAAGAGGGCGTTCATATATTTTAGCTGATAACGCAGGGACTTTCAGTACCTCACCTCTACTTTCAAGATTAACTGGTTTCAGTGCAGATAAGATCTGAATAAAATTCTCTATAACGTACCATTTACAATTGAAATGACACGAGTTTGAAGGTTTTAATATGATGCTATAATGACAGAATCATCAGGAGCCACAAATGTACTTCAAACACGAGGAGCAGTAGGAGTTGCAGCTGATGGAACTTTGACAGCATTTTAAATTGCTATGTCTAAAATTAGACTAGTGGTACCATGTATTACTCCTAAAGAAAGTGTTCAAATGGGTCTTGCAGATATATCTAGTGAGCGAGCAAAGAAAACTAAACTTAATTACATAGTTAGACGATATGAAAATATTACTCTTAATAGCTTTAACCAAGGACTCAAGTACACTAGAACATTATCTATTCAGAATAATATTGACATGGTTATGTGGTTAATTGTTGCTGCACAAAATTTTGGTAAATACAATGATCACAATGAAAATCCCTGTACATATAACCACTGCAATATTGAAAATGTAGTTGTACTCGCTGGTGGTTCAAAACAATATCCAGCTATTGCTAGAAGAAGTTAGATGGAAAATGTTCAACAGAGTACTTTGACTTTACTCAATTTAGAAAAAAACACCTTGGATTAAATGAAATTAATGAACCAGTGGGTATTACCTATCCTAAATGGTTATCTTTGTATCCGATTCATGTAATTGACTTACAATATAATAATGAACCTTTAGGAGTTACTTCTAAACTTGATGAAACAACTGAATTCAATGATTTAATTCCTCCAGCTGCTGCTAATAATAATAATAATAATGCTCTTGATAAAGATCCCTCAGAGAACTCAATCTCTTTCTAAGCGCTTTACATTTGCTGTAAAGGGAAACGCAATTGAATAGTGAGTAATATCATGCTTGAGAAACAACATGAATAACAAGGTTAGGGGTGACATGCACAGGGTCAGCATGCAAGTGTGGTTAGTGGCAGCATGCACAGTGTCAGCACGCATAAAACACATGAAGGACGAATCACAGGGACCCACTAAATGGTGTCCTTAATAGATGTGTTTTTAAGTTCATTTTAAATGTGGTCAAGTCAGGGGATGTTCTGACGCAATTCGGGAGTGAGTTCCAGGCTTTGGGAGCATACGAACTAAATGCATGGTCTCCAAAGGATTTGAGGTTTCTACGAGGTAGTGGTAAACTGTTGGACTACGAAAAGTGGGTGGTACGATGCTTGGCCTGGTGGGGGAGTATATCTGAGAGATAAGCTGGAGCCAAAGAATGAAGTGACGTAAAAGGGAGCGACAAAACCTTGAAGTCGATCCGTTGCTTGACTGGCAGCCAGTGCAGGTCGGCGAGAAGTGGTGTGATGTGGCAACTGTGACGCTCGCAACGCACGAGCCTAGCTGCGGAGTTTTTTACCAGCTGTAATCGCCTGATTGCATACACCGGTAGACCAGCAAGCAGTGAGTTACAGAAGTCAAGACGGGATATCACAAATGCATGGACCAACTGTTCCTGCGGGGGGCTAATGGTAATCCTCCTGCTGTTGCTGCTGTTCCTACTACAGCGATTCTTGTTCATTGTATCTCCGTCTGTAACTCCACAAAGTCATAAAGACCATGTGAGTATTACGCAGGACAGCTTTGTATATCCCACTCACAGCCTAAGCGGCTTTCGGTACGCATTCGGTACCCAACAGACTTCGTCTCACGCAACAAAAAGAAATTGGGAAGCATAGCAGAGCCAGGAGATCAGTTGAGGTAGTGAGTACCATGGAAGTAGCAGCTCAGGACCTCTGGAAAGGATGAGCCATAGTCGGCAGTAGGAGAGTAGTTGTCGTTGCGTAAGAATTGTGGAAGCGAGTTTCACAGTCTGGGACCTGCAGATCTAAAGCTTCTGTCGCCAACGGTCTTTAAGCGAAGGAATGGGACAGCTAATTTATTGTCCACACAGGACCTGAGGGTGCGAACAGGCTGAAACTGATGCAGCAGTTCAGCTATAATAATAATAATAATATTGCACTTGATAAAGCGCCCTCAGAGAACTTAATCTCTTTCTAGGCGCTTTACATTTGCTGCAAAGTGATACGCAACAGAATAGTAAGTAAAATCATGCTTGAAAAACAAACAAAATGAATAACATGGTTAGGGGTTACATGCACTGGGTCAGCATGCAAATGTGGTTAGTGGCAGCATGCACAGTGTCAGCACGCAGAAGCACATCGAGGACGAATCACAAGGACCCACTAAATGCTGTCCTAAATAGGTGTGTTTTTAAGTTTCTTTTAAATGTGGTCAGGTCAGGGGATGTTCTGATGCAGGTCGGGAGGGAGTTCCAGGCTGTGGGAGCATACGAGCTAAATGCACGGTCTCCAAAGGATTTAAGGTTTGTACGAGGTATTTCTAGACTTTTGGATTCCGAAAAGCGAGTGGTACGATGCTTTGCCTGATGGGGTAGGTACGAAAGAGCCAAGCCGTGTCGGGCCTTGTGGGTCAGCGTAAAAACTTTGCTCTGTATCCATTGGTCAACCGGCATCCATCCTAGCTCTTTTAGCAAAGGAGACACGTGCTCAAACTTCTGGGACTTGAAGACTAGCCTTGCAGCCATATTCATAGTCTGCTGCAGTGGCCTAATAGCTTTCTTTGGCAGCCCAGCCAAAAGGGAATTACAATAATCAAGCCGAGACAGAACTAAGGAGCTAGTTAATTTTTTTTTTACAAGCAACTGTGGTAGACACCTCCTAATTTTGGATAAGGATTGGACGTGATGGCTAGCTGTAGAAGCAGTCTTCTGAATGAAGCTTTTAAAATTGAGGCAGCTGTCGAAAACGACAACTAAATTTCGAGCACGTGGTAATGGTCGCACAATAGCATCACCTATTAGAAGAGCAAAGCCTTTTAATCCAGCCACACGCTTAGGGTGTCCTATGAGAAGCAGTTCGGTTTTATCATCATTTAATTTCAGGAGGTTTTCCGACATCCAGGGTCGAATATCGGCAAGGCAAGCATTCAGTTTCTACGTTGCCGCAGCAGATTCCGACGGTTTGAATGACAAATACAACTGAATATCGTCAGCATAGAAGTGATATCCTATTCCATCGGCCTTAATCACTTTTCCCAGAGGTTGTGTAAATGGAGAACAGCAAGGGACCGAGTACTGACCCTTGATGGACTCCACAGCTGACCCTTCTCGTGTGTGAGACCTGACCCCCATACGACACGGATTGAACACGATCAGACAAGTACGATGTAAACCACGCCAGTGCTTCGTCTGCCAGACCGATCGTTGTTCTCAATCGTTCAAGCAGAACTTCGTGATCAATGGTGTCGAAGGCACCAGACAGATCTAGCAGAGCTTACTTAACTATCTGTGAGAACACAGCTGAACTAACTTCTAATGGCAATGGATCACAGTTTACTTACATGAAAGGAACATTTGCTTATGGTGGAACTGATATTTAATAAAAATTATAACCAGAATATAATGAAAAAATTTGATTTTGGACAAGGCTATGATGAATAAAAAAATTGATGTGCTTGAACATTGGTGGATCAGAAGTTTATTCTGTGCTTGTTCATGACATGATAATTGAAGATCAAACTGAAGTTGATATTGAAATAATGGCTACTAGAAAACTAAAAAAATATATTGCTAATAATTCTAAGATGAAGTTTCCACCAATGCTATTTGGTAAAGTATTTGAACCTGTTGTTGCCAAATTTTCAGAAATGAAGGTTGATGTGAAACTTGAAAGCGTTAATGATTGTTATACTCTTGATGGTATTTATAGATATTCACCAGATGTATAATTGGTGGAGATACTTTAGTAAAAAATAAAGTTTTTAATGGCTAGGAGTATCACTAAAGATTGTATAGAAAAACAAAATCATGCTCAATGTTTGCTAGGTTTCCATGTCTTAGGAATTAGCGAATTTTATTATTTTGAGTTCGAAATTTGTGTTCCTGGATTGAACTGTGAAGAAGCCCCTCGTGATTTTGTAGCTGCTGGCAATGTTAGAATACCAAATAAATATGAGTTTGATATTCTTATAAGAATTCCTATTCTTTGTGCTATTGCTTAAAGATGAAAAGTACTTTGATTTTGAGTTTGATATAATAAGCAAGTATGGTAGATTTAATAATAAAAAGGAAAGGGATATGATATAAAGTATTACATAAAAAGATCTCTGATAAGAAAATACATGAAGATTCTGATAGATTTGTTAGAATAGTACCAATTGTAAAAGAAGTATTAGGCAGATCAAACAATTTTAATTTCTAAATATATAGATAAATCGCACCGCATATCTTAGTGCTTACGTCACGAAAATAAATCGTTATTATCTGTTGTCCGATCTTGACGCTATTATGAATAGAATTAATAATTCAAGTAATCCTGTGAACTCTTTTGATGCTGTTACAAAGAGATATGCAGATTCTAATTTCATGGTAGCTGGTAATGGATCAGTTGACTTCAAAAGTCAACCGGTTGTTAATCTTGGTCCAGGAGTTAATCCTACTGATACTGTTAATGTTCGTCAGTTAAGCTATTATGTTTATAAATCTGGTGATACAATGACTGGTTATCTAAACATGAATAGATTTTCTATTACTTCTACTTTCTGGAAATTAAGCAATACTACACCAACTATCATTCCTGATTACTTTTGTGTTACTTATGGAGGATTTAAATGAGATATAATTCTAAGTGGAAGTCCTGCTAGTACTAATCTAAATAAGAATGGTAATTCTATTGTTAATGCTGCAGATCCTGTTAATCCAAGTGATGCTGCAACAAAATCTTATGTAGATAGAACTGTAAGTAAAAGTAACTGAAGTAATTCCTGTGTCACTTATTACTAGATCAATGAATTTTATTATAAGAACATCTGTTAATTATTCTTGGACAAATAAGAATGCACCACCATTAATATTGTTAAGTTTGATCGTTTTTGGTTAATCTAATTGTGTTTTCTTAAGACCTAGTACAGATACTTCTGTTGTATCTGGAGAATTACATGCTATAAATACTGTTTCTACTGGAACAGATTTTAAGAGCTACGCTTATTTCAATAGGGTATCTACTGAATATTACTTCATTGGTAGTCTAGGAAATCTCAGATTCAATCTCTTGGTTAGTTATATATTCACGTGAGAAATACAATGAACTAATAAAACAGTAAATTCTTTTAATTCTGTGGCTTTAAGTTTACCTTTCACAAACGGAAACATAATAGCACAAATTGCTTCATGACATGAACAATGAGGAAGACAAAATATTTATGAACATTTTTTTTAAAGTGGTTTCTTGCAAGACAATATGGTTTACTAGGTTTTTTAGAATACTTGTTAGTAGCATAATGACAATCTGCGCATATTATTTGTTTGTTGTTACGCCGAATTCCTGAGTCCAATTCTGTTGCAGTACTATCTAGATCACAAATTTCACAGCACACTTCATATTTTAACTTTTTTCTGCTTGTAATTGTTTTAAAAATAGGATGACCAGACCATAGATATTCAAGCTCGCTAAACGCTTTAGGACAAATCTTAAAAAATATCTCTTTCTATAGAATTCGTTTTTAACTCTAAAAGAAAAAAAGAAGGACAGTTCGATCCTGATTTGGAGACAAGTCAAGTATTCAAACCAAGAACAAAAGAAATTCCAAAAGGTTTGTTTGACATATTAGAACCTAATTAAAGTCACCAAGCAGACATCTTATATATGCCGAGTGATTCGGGATACAAATATGCTTTGAGTGTCGTTGGTGTTGCTAGTAGATATAAAGATTCAAGACCACTTAAAGCAAAGTCTTCGAAAGAACCAACACGAGCAATAATAGACATTTATTCAAAAGATCCTTTAGAATGGCCAAAAAAGATGACACTAGATCCTGGATCGGAATTTAAAGGAGATTTCAAGAAAGAAATGAAAAAACATGGAACACGTATGGTAGAAGCAACTAGTAAGACGGGTGTTGCATTAGTTGAGAGAATAAAATAGAACAGCAGCAGAAAGAGCCTGTATTGCAGAGTACGAAAAATAATTATAAAGCCTTAATAAAGGACATTTTGTTAGAAAAAACTGGATCAATAATTTACCTAAGATTATAGATTACCTGAATAATAATATTACAAGCTCAATTGATGAAGAACCTGCTAAAGCAATAAAAAAAGAAATTGTAAAACAAAAGAAATCAGAGTATCATATAGAAGTAGAAGAACAATAAGAATTATTAGAACTTGGAACAACTGTTAGATACCTACTAGAACTAGGCGAAGGTGAAGAGGAAAAAAGAAGGGCTACATATCCAATATGGATTGTAACTAGGCATATTATTGTTATAATAATGGTAATGAACAACCAACCAGTTCGTTATTGGGTAGATTGTGTCAAAAAAAAGTTTTGTTAAAGAAGAAATACAAGTAATTAAACGGGAATTTTTTCTTTTGCTGAACCTTCTATTATAATATCTTCAAATTTTCTTTTGTCATTACTTTATCAGATAAAGCATGTGTTATTTTATTTTTTAAATAAACTTTGAATTTGATTCTCGAGTAGATCTTTTGCGTTTGTCAATTTCGGCTAGAACACCTTCAACTGCTATCATCATTGCTGATAGTGCTGAAAAAGATTAAACTACATGCGTCATATTGGAGAATGATTGAATATATGTACCAGAAATTGTTACTCCTAAATAGAATAGGCTATTACAATATTTATAACTTTTATTGAATATCTTATCTTTTTTAGATTTGTTAGGCACGATCTAACTTTAGTATTATATTGCATTACTTCTTCATATCTTTGATTTACGTATTTTTTTCTTAGATCATACATCACCTCCTATATAAATTTAAAGTTTTCTTTTCTTGGAAACTGGTTCTTGCTCATCTCTTTCTTTGCTAAAAATTTCTATAAGATTATCGTGTGCTTCACTAAATTGTTTATAAAGCGTTGCTGTTTGAATAAAAGATAAGTAAAATAAATAAGTAAATTCAATCAATAATATTTCTCATCAAAGTCCGGAGTAATGTAATACTCGCGACATAATAATCTTAGCATTGGACAATCTTTAATAAAAAGGATCAGTAATTTCTACAACATAAAATGGTTCATTACTTAACAAAGTGTCCCTATATTCTTTTGAAGTATTGCGTTTAAACCTCTTATTGTCAATAATTATCTCTCTTGTAAGGAAACAGGATTCTTCATATTTTATTCGCAAAGAAACAGCACTTGATAAAACGTTTTTTTAATTCGGAAGAAAACTTTGCTAGCCAATAGCTCTAAAAAATACCTTTAAAAATTTATGATTAAGAATCTCTGGGAAAAACTCTTCTCCACTCTGATTCCGCTAACCTATTTCATAAAAAAATCATTTAAATAAATGTTATATATTGCTTAAATTATTTTCTTGTAAAGTGGTTCATCCCTATCGCATGTTATTTTAATAATCTCATTGTATGCCTCAAAAAACCTTTTATAAAGTGCTTCTGTTTTAACTAAAGATTGGTAGATTTCTTTGTCTGTTTATGGGTTAATAGAAAATCCCTCGTATAAATCTGGTAATTCTGGAGAAGATAGTTCTTTTAGGATTACTTTTCTCCTCATCTTGTTTTCTTTTCCTTGTAAGAAGCTGAGAAGCGTTTTTTGGTTTTTCTATCTCTTTAATCTTAACTAAGCCACACTTTAAAGTAACAAGCTCCATTTTTAAAATAGTCAGAGAAGCTTTATATTCTCCGTGCTTTAAAATGGCTTTCGATGAAGCATTTAGTAAGTTTTCGGGAAGTGATTCAAGTTTTGTGCCAGGAAAAAGATCTTGCCAATGAATAAAAATTGGTTTGTAGTTAAAAACTCTATTCATTATTATACATAAAGGTAAAAATTTGTTCGACTAATTATTTAAATTACTCTTGAAGTAAACAAGACTGATTGTAGTAGTATGGTTTTGAACGTTATGGGACTCAAACGAGCACGAGACAACCAAACGAAGTGAGATTGGTGATTCGCGGTGATGTTGGTGATGCGCGAGGGTCGAGCCCTAGGCTACATAAAGTTCAAAACCACACTACTCCGCCTGTGCGCCTGGCGCTGCGACGGCGTCGTTCGCCTCGGCTGCGTTGCAACGCTCCACTCGCGCTCATTTGCTTGTTCATACGAGCCGTCGTTGGGAAGCCGTCGCGAAGCGTTGCATCTGTTTTTGGGTGCGTAAACATGGCCCGTCATGTTGCCCTTTCAATCTCGCCATTAGTCCGCTCCCTGCGTAAACAAGAGGCGTCGTCATCTTGCCAGTTTAATTGCTGGAGCCATTGCAGCTGACGCGAGTAGCCACGGCCGTCGCTGTTTTCCTCCGAGCATGTACTTTTATCGTCGCGTACTCTAGACGACGTCTGCTTTGCGAAGTCCTCCCCGCGGTCTCCAATGGGTGCTCTCATTCTTTGTGAACCAATGAAATACCAGACAAATAAGCCGCCGCAGAGCCGACTGAGAACCACTTCTTCATTTGCCAATCCAATTTTAATCGTGCAGTGAATTTCGAGCCACCGCTGGCCAGCTCTTTCTTGATCGCGTGTTTCGTTGTGCTGCACCCTTGCTGTTTTTTAAACAGAAAATCGTCGAGCCTCGATGAGGGCCACCTTCGTGCCGCCACCTGCGTCCCGAATCTTCTTCCGGGCCAATGCCCCTCAGGTCGGTCGGTCTGACCGTCGTTGCGGGCAGACATCTTTCGCCTCGCAGAAGTTAGCCCGGTATTTTTCGAACGACGGCCCCGGCGAGCCGCCGCACGAAGCGAGAGCCTAGCAAAGGGGTGTGACCGGCATAAGAGCCGCTTACTCTCACCGTTCTCGAGACTCTTCTCAACCTGTCGATCCCAGAAGATAGTTACATAGCCACCATACTAAAGGACTAACGACCAAGGTCGTGGGCTCTATAGCCTTGCGGCAAGTTTAAAGTGCCCGGATAGATATTAGATGCACTTCTGCTTACCGAAACTTGGATGACACCTTGTTCCAGTAGCTGTATTTCTGAGACCACTCCACCCGGGTTCTCATTCTATCAGTCTATGCGTTCTGACAAGGTTGGTGGCAAGGTGGCGATTGTTGTTCGCGAATCGTTTGGCTATAAAATGTGCAGTTTCTCGCATGTGCCATCGTTTGAATCGGTTGCAATCAGGTCTTCATCAAAGACAATGCCTCTCACTGTTGTGATATACCGGCCTCCTTCTGGCTGTCTAAACTTGTTTATAGAGGAGTTTTCAGAGTTCCTCGCTAAAATATTTGTGTGACAGGCTGTTACTGATTGTAGGAGACTTCAATATTCACGGTAACATCCCTAGCAACAGTCAGGTCCGCTCATTTCTTGACTGTCTGGAGAATTTTGGTTTGGTCCAACACGTTAATCATACCACCCACGTCGGTGGCCAAATTCTTGATCTCGTGATCACTCCGGATGTCCTCCCCACGGACCATGTGGTGTACCCACTGACCCTCTCAGATCATTGTTCGGTCTCGTTTACTGTTCCTGCTCCCTCGTACGTACAGGGCAATGTCAAATTTGTCAAACGACGTAACTTACAAAGCATTGACATGGACAAGTTTTTTAAATCTGTTTGTGATGCAGGTCTTCTTGATCTGCATTCAGACTCGACCGGCAGTATTTATACCCTCACTGATGCGATGAACATTACACTCAGGAATGCTCTTGACAAGCATGCTCCTGTTCCCGTTCGTTCTATCCGTGTTCAAAGTCGCGGGGATTCCTTTCAATTTACAAAAAGCTCCTAAATATGCGCCGGGTTAAGCGCAGGCTTGAACGTCGTTTCAAGAAATCGGGGTCTGATGCAGATCTAGTCAATTTCAAAGACTTCCTTCGAGTTTACACCCGAGAGCTTAAAAAACCAGGGCTTCTTTTTTCATTAGAAAGCTGAATTCCTGCCAGTCGGACACTAAACAGATTTATAAGACAGTAAACCATTTACTTGGCCAACGCTGTGAGGTCTGACTCCCCAGATATTAAAGGCTCAGCCGAAAATTTTTCAGCCTTCTTTACTGAAAAAATTGTGCACATTCGTGTCTCCATTAAGCCCCCTCCGACTAAAGCAATCGCGGTTCCTCAACCTGTGACCTGGTGTCGCCCCAAGTCCTTCAAATCGGCAATCGTTAGACCCATTCTTAAAAAGCCTGGATTAGACACAGAGGTCCTAGCAAACTATCGCCCAGTTTCCCTTCTTCCTTTCTTATCAAAGATTCTTAAAAAAAATTGTTGCTAAGCAGCTGGTTGAACATATTTAAAATAATGGAATGTCAGAAACATTTCAATCAGGGTTCAAGAGGCAGCACTCCACTGAAACTGCTCTCCTCAGTGTTAGCAATGACATTCTACGTGGCAACGACGACAGGAATGTCACTGCTCTGGCTCTGCTAGATCTGTCTGGTGCCTTCGACACCATTGATCACGAAGTTCTGCTTGAACGACTGAGAACAACGATCGGTTTGACAGACGAAGCACTGGCTTGGTTTAAGTCATACTTGTCTGATCGTGTTCAATCCGTGTAGTGTGGGGGTCAGGTCTCACACACGAGAAGGATCACCTGTGAAGTCCCTCAAGGGTCTGTACTCGGTCTCTTGCTGTTCTCCATGTATACACTACCTCTTGGAAAAGTGATTAAGGCCCGTGAAATAGGATATCACTTCTATGCTGACGATATTCAGTTGTATTTGTCATTCAAACCGTCGGAATCTGCTGTGGCAACGTAGAAACTGAATGCTTGCCTTGCCGATATTCGACCCTGGATGTCGGTAAACTTCCTGAAATTAAATGATGATAAAATCGAACTGCTGCTCATAGGACACCCTAAGCGTGTGGCTGGATTAAAAGGCTTTGCTCTTCTAATAGGCGATGCTATTGTGCGACCATCACCACGTGCTCGAAATTTAATTGTCGTTTTCGACAGCTGCCTCAATTTCAAAAGCTTCATTCAGAAGTCTGCTTCTACAGCTAGCCATCGCTTGCGACCCATATCCAAGATTATGAGATGTCTTCCACAGTGGCTTGCAAAAAATTTAACTAGCTCCTTAGTTCGGTCTCGCTTAATTTTTGCAATTCTCTTTTGGCTGGGCTGCCAAACAAAGCAACTAGGCCACTGCAAATTGTTATGAATATGGCTGCAAGGCTAATCTTCAAGTCCCAGAAGTTTGAGCACGTGTCTCCTTTGCTAAAAGAGCTAGGATGGTTACCGGTTGAGCAACGAATACAGAGCAAAGTTCTTACGCTGACCCACAAGGCCCGACACGGCTTGGCTCTTTCGTACCTAGCTGAACTGCTGCATCAGTTTCAGCCTGTTCGCACCCTCAGGTCCTGTGTGGACAATAAATTAGCTGTCCCATTCCTTCGCTTAAAGACCGTTGGCGACAGAAGCTTTAGCTCTGCAGGTCCCAGACTGTGAAACTCGCTTCCACAATTCTTACGCAACGACAACTACTCTCCTACTGCCGACTATGGCTCATCCTTTCCAGCGGTCCTGAGCTGCTACTTCTATGCTACTCACTACCTCAACTGCTCTCCTGACTCTGCTATGCTTCCCACTTTCTCTTTGTTGCGTGAGACGAAGTCTGTTGGCTACCAAATGCGTATCAAAAGCTGCTTAGGGATGAGAGTGCGCTATACAAAACTCTCCTGCGTAACACCCGCATGGTCTTTCTAACTTTGTGGAGTTACAGACGGAGATACATTGCAGTACATTCTTCTAGGGTGCTATGCAAATGAATTATAAAAACTCACACGCGCGCGCACGCACACACACACAAACACGCACACACACACACACAAGCATGCACACACACAAACACACATATACATATATATATATATATATATATGTATATCAGACAAGTTTTTTTTAAATATCTTACCTTGTGCTCATAGTTATTTTCAAACGTTCCCCTCTTCTACGCCTGCTAAGATTTTCTGAAGCTAGTAGCTTATGCCTCTCATTTCCATTGAACCGTACACGGCTCCTTGTTAAGTAGCCTGATCTCGAAGCTCGTCATAAGCTCCAGAGGGCCCTTAGATAAGGTACTCGAGGTTCATGCCACGTGCGAAGGACTGGATTGTGAAATGACCTGCGTCAGCTACCACCGGTTTGTCTGAACTGTCAACGTTGAAGGGCATTCCATAATTATGTACTAATACTAAAAATAAATGTAAAACTGGTGAAACCAAGAATAAAATATCTTGAGCGATATCCTTTTTATCGCTCGCATACATTACTTTTTTAAGCCCGTAGCGAGAGACCTGCTCATATCTACGGTTTTTAGCCGACTTGCAAGAGCTACCTAGTCATAGTTCTAAGCAATGACCGGGTAGATGGATGTCCCACGATATTAACAGTACAGATAAACGATATTGCTTTGCCCTTTTGATCAATGATCTGAGTGTGAACTCAGTGCGAAAGTAAATGACCAGTACTTTTCCCTTGGTTCCAAGAGCTTCATCCCTAACACTTGGCGCAACGGCACCGCCAGCGATTTTAGTCGCTTAGCGAGCTGCCAGTCGGCATAGGAAGGCCTTCGTGCTGTGAAGTTGCTGCGGAACAAACAATATACATTAGAGTGTATATACTCTCGTGCGTCCACACACCACTCACGCACGCACGCGCACGGCGCTCGCAAAGACAGTCATCAGAGGCAGGCTCGTAAACCTTCGCTAAAAACAAATGCATTAAGGAAATTTGCTAATAGGCCAGCGAAACCTCTGCCTTTGGCTCCTCAGACGCGTCGCTGCTCTATTCGTGAGCAGCAGTTTTGATTAAATTGCGTCATGAGCAAAACTAGCGCCAGTCCATTCACAGCAAAACCGCGACGACCGTTCTAGCAGTGTGCTTGGCTCATATCACAAATGAATTATGTACAGGATATCGTGCGAATGCAATTGATTTCCGGGGTTGGATATGACAAAGACAATCCCGACAGAGATACTAGAGATGTTTGTTGAATAAATGCCATTATAATGCAAAGCTTACTCTTTATTATAAAATGTAGACGAATTCATCTATAAACTGCTGCCAGCGCCTAGTCATAAATGCAATTGTATAATGACGAATAACCGCCCGTTAATGGCACACTGGTCAGCGTACGTCTGTTGTAATTTGGTCTAGATTAATCATGCGAGAGAGATCCATTCAGCATTCCCTTCATCCGAGTTGTGCACTCATTCTTTCCTACATTACGGATATTCAAGCTAATCTCTTCAAAAAGCAGCAGCCAGCCAATATAAAAACAACTGTACACTACGAATACACACAATAAGGTGCCTAAAAGTAGACCAGGTCTCGGCGTCTTGTCGCTGGAGGGTCTCGACTCCCGACCCCGTCGCTTAGAGCTCGCGATTGAGTAGGCACTCCGTGCGGCGACGCCCGCGAGTCTGACACTGCTGTCGATGGGATGGCGAAACTAATCGCCCTTGGCAGCGTCGATGCATTTGTCGCGGCGGATTCTGTCGGGGCTGCAGACGTGGATGCAGCTGGCCCCGCCGCCCTTGGCATTGTCGAGGCAGTCGCGACAAAGAGTGCAGTGGCCAAGGGCGCCGGCGTGGAAGGAAGTGGCCCAGCAGAGGCCACCGAAGCTTTGGAAGCTTCGGCAATGGCGTCGGGTGTGAAGCCATTGTTCACCACGCCTTCTTTGGGTCGGCCTGCATCCTTAACGGAAGTTGGTTTCATGCTGTCTACCTGGTTCTACAATGTAAGATGCACGCGTGCGTGCATCATCGGCTCGACATATTACTTGGTTACTTGCTTCGGGCTGCTAGCATTTCACTTGATCAGTTACGACGCTGCAGGAATGCTCGCTCAGTCATGTCACGAAATTGCTGCAATAGCTAATTAATAATAATAATATAATAATAATAATGCACTTGATAAAGCGCCCTCAGAGAACTTAATCTCTCTCTAGGCGCTTTACATTTGCTGCAAAGGGAAATGCAATTGAATGGTGAGTAAAATCATGCTTGATAAACAAACAAAATGAATATAAAATTAAAGACGGTTGCTCGGAATGGTAGCATTCCAAGCAGTCCAAGAGTAGTCCAAAGTAGACTCAAAAGTCGAGATGTACTTGGAGGTCATGGGCTAGCCTTGTTATTTGTAATCTGATAATATTAAGTCTTTCTGATTAGGTCTCAAAGCTAACTACGATTTTAAATTTGTTAAACGTTATTTCTCCATGTTTATTTAAGG
>WPIO01000014.1:4485000-4625000 GCA_009760855.2 Cristatella mucedo
CGTTATAGGTCAGCTATTAAATGTATAGAATACAACACGCTATTTATAGGCCTAAAAAATTATGACAATAGTGATTAGCCTTTTATTCAGGTGCGTCACGACTCGCTGCAAGAGAAACAATACGCGAGGGTCGTTAGGCACGGCGGAGCTGAACTGGGTGCGGTTAAAGGAGATTATGGATGGTAGGCCAGCACTTTTGGATTGCCCACCTGTGATAGTGCAATATTCTTACAGGTACTACACTTGACCTTGCCAATGGATTTTGATGACCTACAATAATCCTTATATAGACAGTCAGCCCTAATTTCTATATGCTTTTTTCAAGCTTGCACTTAGTATTTCTCGTTGCTAAACATCTGCAGTAAACCATGGCCCATTTCTAGGAACGGTGCAGTTTGCTTAGTCAGAAGAGAGAACTAGTTCAGACCATTGGAAAACGTCGGGTTGTAGCATTCCACCAAAGAGGGTAGATCATATGGAAGACTTAGCAGCAGTGACAAGACAGATATTTTAAGAACTGCTTCAATAACAATGCTCTTCGGGTCTTGTGGTTCGAAGACCATTTTTAATACCGAAGGGGAGATCTGAATCGAGATAGATATTTATATGTGGTCAGATTTACATAAACTGGTAACAGTAAGGGTTGAAAAAACTCAATCGCATCGAGAACGTCTGACCACGATCTCCTTCGATGCGAGTGAGCCGTCCGGTGAGCCACGAGAGAAAATGAATCAGCTAATGGCGGCGAATTTCGACACATCGAGGTTCTTTTGAGAATTTTGAAATCACCAATTAGTAGAGGACGATTTCTAGAAGACAGAATTGAAATGAGATCAAAAAATACTGTTTCTATCCTCGCAGTTCGTATTTGATGCCATAAGAAACGAACGTTCGACTTCCTTCCAAGCAAGTGAGTTAAAGCTAACTCACGGCTGCGATAGAAGCGGACGTCGTTCGCGGAGGCTGAGAGTCGGTGCAGTACGCATCACTTCTTCTTTTCGTGTTACTCCAAATCAATCTATTTTAGGCTAACTGACTGCGATCCTAACGAATTCTAGAAAATGTAACCCAATAAACGGCAGCTGTCCCGTTTAATCGAAAAACGGCGAAGGATGTACTCTTCGGAGGCCACCCAAGCTACACACATACAATAGCTACAAATGCGTGCATCCATCTCCTAGTTTAACCAGTATGCTTCTTGCGTCCTCCTGGCTCTTAAAGAGCCACTTCCACACGACACTTAGTTTTCACCGGTCACTTTGGCGCTTTCCGCACATATGGCCAACTGATTTTTAAAAAGATCCAGCAAGCTGGCAGTGTCAATCTGACGGGCAAGTGCCGTTCACCTATCGAGCTGCTGTACTCCGGAATTATATACGGCCGGGGGACTGCAGTAAGCATACCCCGATGCAGGTCTCTAAAACTGAGTTGAAAAACACTTGCTCTTGCCCTCTTCCAAGCTGCCCGTAGGTCCCGCGATTTGGCTTTATATAACAACGATTGAAGACGTCAGGTCACTAAAAGGCAAGCATGCTGATAAGGGCAAATTATAAGGAATGCACAAGACCAAAACTTATAAAAAATGTATAACATAATGACAGGAAAACCTATTTTAGCAGCTTTGAAAAAATTAGCTGGCTATAGCTGTTCTATTCTCTCTCGTTTTCAGCAACAGCGCCTTATCGGCCTCGACCTCTGCTTCGCAAAATGACTCGTTCGTTAATTTTGAGCGTGCCTTTAATTCATCAACCTTCTTTGACCAATTAAGTTCGTAATCTTCCTAGCAGGGATGAAGCTATGAAATGCTAGCCTAACACTCTTTCGCCACCCGAAAAGAAAAAATGAATGGACATACGCAGCAGCAGCACGGCAGAGAATCGATGCTTATGGCATGAGGCTCTCCAAACCGATCGCCTCATCACATGGAGTGCTCATTGTGCAGGATAGTAGAAAAGCTAGCAGTGATGTGACGCAAACAGTCCAAAACATTGTAGAGATTAAAGATCAGCGAATCACTCATGGCAGCTGTAGTTTAGAACGTCTACGACAGTTCCCGCTATCTACCAATTACTGGAAAGCCGAGGGATTCTTTTCAAATACAAACGCTGCTTACAGGCTCCGAGATGCTGGCGTTTAGCTTTTGCAATCGAGACCCCAGAAAACGTCCATGAACTTGAGGACTCGCTGGTGTCTTGATGCAGAGTAACTTAAATGCATGCATTGCAAGACCAGTAGAAGAGCATGTAGGAATGCTCAACACGTTTCGGCAACTCCTTTTATGATTGTAAAGCTCACTTGCTCTTTTCAAACCTTTATTCATGCTCCGAACGTTATCACTTGTGAATGTGTGAATTCGCGACTATTTCTACCATGCTGCTGATAAAATCAGAAATCGTCTTTTTATTTAAAGTAATCCTGTTTCTTAATTAAATGAAAACGGCTGTAATTATTTTCTTACACTCTATGAAGCTCAGAGGTGACTGTGCAGGGCCTCAACTCACCTGACGTTACGATTAATATAATTTCGTTGACTATAATCTCACGCTAAGCTCTAGCTTTCAATGGTCAGCTCACTCGTTTGTGGTCACGGGGTGATCGATAATGCCATAATGGTAAGCTCCTGAAACGTCCTGACACAAGGGCGAAGTCGTCGCTTGCTCGAGTTCTAGGCGCTAGTTCTAAAACCGCTATTGAGATAAAATAGCAAAAATTACCACTAAACACCATAACAATATAGCTTAGAGCATCCGAAGTGATTGGCGTGGCCGGCTCCGCGAGGCTAGCTGGTCGGTGCCAGCTAGTACCAGCTTCCCCGGCTATCACTGGCCATCTGCTTCTCAACTGAGGTTGAGGTCGCCTGAGAAGATCGGCTTGGTCACCTGAGAGAATTACATGGGATCCGACGTGCATACGCTCACTCTGGCTCTTAATCCGGGACCTTCCTGAATCGACAGGTTCGCCCACAGACCTAAGGCTCGGCAATCGCCATCCTCACGTCAGCCTTCGTAGTAGGAATGCGGTGAAGTAAATACTGTCAATTCTGGCCAATTTCCAAGAAGTGTCACTGCCATTTGCTTCTGACTGAGTCTGCCCAAAACTCGCCTGCGCGGAAGTGTCATTTGTCCAATGCGGTGACTCTTTCGGTTATTGCGGCTCGCGCTGTAAGTAATCCGGCCAACTATTACGCTAACCACCCCTAACCCAGCCCCCTTTCAATCCTACCGGGTGCTTTTAGTATACTTCTAATGCCACTGTTCACAGTGTAAGGAGCTTTTGGCATGATGAATATAATAAATAAGTCTATCGCCTCGAGTCACGGCCCTGCATCCTTCGAAAAGACTTTCGATAGGCCACTCATTAACACGTCAACACTGTACCGGGAGAACTTGAACAACTACTGCCCAGTCTGGCAACTACTGTCCTATCCAAGACAACGGAACTGGTAGTGGCACCCAAACCACTCTTATTTCAAAACTTCAAACCCAGCAAGTTCCAGCCAGAATTTGAAGCTAATCGCAAGAGTTAGCACTGCTGCGATTGAATAGCGACCAATGATTTAGGTCCTCTCACTGTGGGAGACTTCAGGTCGGTGATGTCAAAGGGCAGATTATCTAAGGAGCTTCTGAAGAATTGGGTAGCCCATGAGTCTGTGCTTGGTCCACTTCATTTTACAATTTGCCACTCACCCACTTGCCGATGTGATCGCCAAGCTCAATCTAGGCTTTCATTGTTATGATGATGACGCCCAGATGTGCAGGTACTTTGATCGATTCCTCCTTGCCCTTCAGCAGCACATCGAACTTTCTCAACTCCCTTGAAGCACGTATTGTTGATATTTGCACTTAGACGGCAGCAAGCTTTCTCAAATTGAAGGATGGTGAAATCGACTTATCAGCTATTGGCAAACCTAGCTCTCCTCAGAAACTTGAAAACCCAACCCTCCAAATTAGCCCTGCCAGCATTTCTCCTGTAGCATCTGCATGCAAGCTGTGTGTCCTTTTGTACAGTGACCTTTTACTAGAAGACTGCATCAGCTCCAGAATAAAGTCTGCCAGCTTTTTAGCAACGCAGCATTCATCGATTGAATACATTGCTGCATGTATTGATGATATCCACACATGGATGGCAGTAAATTGAATGCCTACAAAACCAACCTGTTAGTTAAGGGCAAACCAAGTGTTATTCAGAAATTGGAAAACCTAACGCAAAAATCAGCTCCACCACCATATCTCCGGTCGAATCTGCACGTAATCTAGGCGTCCTGTTCCAAAGTGACCTTTCATTAGATGACCCCATATCAGCTCTACAGTCAAGTCTGCCTACTTTAAGCTACATAGCATTGCGAAAATTCGGGCTTGCTTAGGCGGAATACTACATTGAAACTGGTCCGTGCACTTGTGACATTCCGTCCCGAATTCTGCAACTCACTTCTTGCTGGTCTATCAGCCTATGCAATCAGGCGCTTAAAGTTGGTGGAAAACTCTGCAGCAGCCAGGCTTGTCTGTCGTGAGCGGCGCAGTTGCCACATCACACCACTTCTCGCCGACCTGCACTGGCTCCCAATCAAACAGTGTATCGACTTCAAGGCTTTGTCACTTACTTTTAGGTCCCTTCCTCTGGCTCCAGCATACCTATAAGTACTACTGCCCTACTTGGCAAAGAATAGTATAACCCTCTGTTCTTACTCGAATAGATTAGCCATACCTTAAAACCGTTGAAGATCGTGTCTCTACTTGTTATGCTCCCAAAGTCAGGAACTCACCACCGACGTACGTCACAACATCCCCTTACGTGACGACATTTAAAAAAGAAGCTCATTACAGCATTTGGTAGATCTTTGCGATTCGTCCGTCGTGTTCGTGGACCTGCTTACAGTGTGCCTGCTGCTTGCGAAAGCTACCACTAATCATTCGGTAAATTCTATACAGCATTTGTAAAGTGCCAAGAAAGAGATTCAGTTCTGTGAGGGCGCTACACAAAATTTGTTATTATTATTGTTGTTGTTATTAACATCCCCAAAAATGTGGGCTTGCTTGGACGATGTTATCAAAGCCAAACCAGTTGACACATGTATGACTTTCGTCTTGACTTCATTAACTCGAAACTCAAACGTCTTCCGGCCTCTGCAATAAGACGCTTTGCGTTTGTGCAGAAAACTAAGCCAGGTATCGTATGGCCTGCTCTTCTGATTCAAGTCGTTTAGTTGGGCCTCAGCCAACCTCAAATCCTGTATAGACCATGCCTTTAGTTCGTATGCTCTCAAAGCCTAAAACTGACTTCTAACTGACGTCACAGCATTCTCCGACTTGGGCAATAGCAGGGACATAAATGGCTGTAACAATTTCTTAAGGGGGCTAAAGAGCCCATCTGGGCGGCACGCCTTCGTCGGCGTTCTGCCCCTGGGTGTTTCTCCTTAGCGAGACAAGCTATTTGTTTTAGATGAGGCCACGTAGCCTACCGGGCAGGGAAACTTTGGGAGCGCAGCTATATGCAAATGAGGCTACCACTCTTATTATAGAAGCGTCTGAACAGGCTTCTATGGAGAGCTCAGTCGATGCTGAGGTTCGAACTTGCTCAAACTCGAGTACTGTAGAGGCGCTGCAGAGCCCGCATGCGAGGCACTCTTTTTGCTAGTGGGAGCATATCCAGCGCTCCGAAATTGCTTTCTGGAGGAGCGATCTTCTTCACATAAGTTAAAGTGACCGACGTTGAAAATTCTAGAACAAGCTAGAGTGACTAGCAAAGTTTCCATGGCGATCTCCAGATTATATGTGTTCGTAAATTAGCAGAAGAAACCTGTTGGGATCCTAGATGCATGAATCGATGGCTATGTGAATGGCTATTGTTGGGTACTTTTTCAAATCTATAGCGAAGAGAATTCTTGGAACGAGTAACGCAAACATGAATGCAAGTAATCAAGTAACGCAAACATGAATGCACGTGGAAGAAAACTTAGCCATCTGAACTCACTTCGGGGGTAGCACTAGCGCATAATTATAAAATGCACTAATAACAACAATTATAAAAAGATATTTGTATAGCACACTCAGAGAACTAATTCTCCTTCTAGGCACTAGATATGCTGGATATCATGACAATAAGAATAAGTTGTTTGCATAATAGTGCATACTGGTAAATACCACTATGCACCATTTTATATTCGTGCGTACAGGTAAGTGGATTCATTTCATCAATGTCGCTCTGAAAGGCCCACTTAATTTCCCAGGAGTTGCTCCATAGACAAGTCCAACTCTAGTTTTAAAGGCTTCTTTTTTGTATAGCCTCGGGGTATTCCTAGACCAATTCACCCAATTGCTGATTCGTCTCAAGTTATCTTGGCATGCATCCTGCTAGCCTTCTTCGGTTGAAAGGGCTATGATAGCTTTAAGTAGCTGCAGCTAAAATAGCTAATCTTATGGAAATTGTGAGAACCTGGAGGTAAGAAGGCCCCAAAGCCAAGCCTGTCATGTCACTCCAAGACAGTTAACTTAGCCCCTGGGTCTTAGCCCAGGAGTAAGGTGCTCGCTCTTCACGACCCGGATCGTGGGTTCAAGTCCTGCAGTGGTCGATTCTTTATTGACCACTGCAAGTATTGATGATAGTCGCGAGGGCTCGTCTTCCGTTTTATAAAATGAGGCTGTTAAATCAGCTTACCTTTTTTACTTCGTCATCCACAGGAAGCCATTTGATCATCATGTGACCATTGAGCCCGGAAGAGCTCAAAGTGAAATTGGGACGTTTGCCTGCTAATGCGTCTCCAAGCTCAATTTTCATTTCAACTCCACGCGTGGCTATTTTTTCTGCTTCATTGCCTAGCAAGAAGCCGCATACGGTTTTCGCGTTCTTCAGGAAGTGGTTTTTATTGCGTCACTCTTTAGATACACGAACCCTTGTCACATACACGATACATACGATACGATAAGATACACATACACGAACCCTCGTCACAGCCCCTGAAGAATGTACGGATAGCTCACACCCTGTTATAAATACACCCGAACTTCAACAGCTCAAAATTGATTTTTGAATTGGCATGTCATTTTAAAGCTATTTATTAATCATTTTTCCTCGATGTTATCTGAATGCCTCACTATTAGCTTCTACTTCCAGTCGTAGCAAAACCTACGCGGTTTAGTCGGCCAGGAAAGGCTACTTACGTGCAACACACGACCACCAGCGCAACCACGAGGAACAGAATGGTGACACCAGAGGCAACACTTACTGCCAACAGAGGTAGCTTGAGATCTGAAAATAAGAAAGAATCTCGGTATAAACATACAAATACATGAGGCATGGCATGGAAAAACAAGAGACCGGAAAATACATCATCTGCCCTCCAGCTAAACCTATGTTGCTGGCAAACGATACGGGTCGCGGGTTCGAGTCCGGCTGCAGGTAATTCTGCGCCGCCCGAGTGCAAGCTGCGAGCAGTGAAAGGCGTGAAAGGCTCTTCTGGGACGCTGTAAAACATGAGGCTGTTTGATCAGCTGATCTGTGTGTATCCTTGCTTTATATCGGCTAGTAGCAGTTCAGTTTATCTGTAAAAGGTGTTCGCAGCATTGAGTAGGCAAGTAATCCTAGTGCTGCAGCATCCGCTGACAAAAACCTTACCTCCAGCAAGTCAATTACAGGGTCCCCCTGACTCCCCGAAGGGGGCTGGCTGCATTTTTTTGAATGCCCCCCTCCCTATCCTACAAATTAGGGAGCAAAGCCAACCACTAGTATTGCGTTTTACAATCTGTCTAGGCTCGGAATTCTTCTTTAATACTAGATCGCCGCTGATCGGTCGGTCGGAGCAGCTGCACAGTTCGCGAAAATGCTGACCTGGACTCGTATGATAAAACGTGTCAGCAAAGCAAGGCGTCCGGCGCTTTAGAAACGTGCTAAGTGGGAATGGCGTATTTTTGCCGGGGAAAAGCAAGCCGAGTTTGATATTAGTTTCTGCGAATCATAGTCGTTGGAACTTCCATAAGTAATATTCTCTCTGCTTGACATTGTTCTGCAAGGCCCGGCATGCCCAGCAACTGCCTCAGTCAACCCGCAATCGGTCCCTCAGATCCAGAAAAAATATTCCCTCCTTTAAACGAAAGTACGAGAGCCTCGATTTGTAGCAATGTTTAATATGAGTACATTTATGTACTTTCGCTTCCACTTGATGATGGCCAAGCAAAGAGCATGACTATTCAACTAAATAGCAATATTTATTTTAGTTTGCTACCGTCCTACAGGTATGTGGCAGTAACTAAATCTCTTGAGATAAAGGTTGAATTGGCAGAAGCTACCGCGTGAAGATTACATTGGTGGTGAAATGCATCATGCTCAAGTGAAACAGGGTGGCTTTACAGTGAGGCATTGCAGCCAACTGCAGCAGGCACAGAGGGCTAGTCCCAAATAACTAGTAAAGCGATTCTTCTAGCGAAGCCTCTGACCAAAAGCACGGTGCATCCATAGCGATGATGTCTTCTTCCAATGAAGAAACAGAGAGGCCATGCTGGTGCACTGGCTATTCTAGTTAGCAGCACAAACTTTTTTCAGGCAGTCGGACATGAGTAGGGCGACGTGGCGCACTCTTCTATACGTCACCGACAACATAACGATCACCTAGGGCAACTCCATGGGGTTGAAGTTCGGCAGAGCCGATTAGTAATTACTTCCCGGACTGCACAGGCCTGACTGAGCATCACTGCTGCACACTCGTAGTGACATCAACCAAAGTAATGACCGACTTTTGCTTGATGGTATGGAAAGATTGCTCACATGACATATGGCATATAAAGCACACGAAATCCACGACGAAGCTACATGAGCGTTAAAAATGAAGATACTACGATTGACCACAGAAATTCGGTACGCGCCTAAACTGTAGATGCTGTGATCAAAAATATCTGTTGTACCATCTGCTGATTGCTGACGTATTGCAACCCAAGCACTTAAAAAAGCAGTAAGCACTTTGCATGGCCCGATGGACCGTAGGTGGTCAGCTACCTATCGTTGTGACTACCAATTGATTCCTAGGAGTTGGCCTTCCTGCAATGGGGAAATGATGTACCTAAATGTTTACCGGCTCTCTAGTTAGCAGCGTATCGAATCCATGGTTCTGTCACTCACTTTTAGGTTCCTTCCTTCTCTTGCTCTGGCCTACCCATCTAAAATGCTTCTAATAATCGGGCTTCGCTACTGGTCTTCTGACTCAGTTCGTTTAGCTGCATCCCAAACCAACCTCAAATTCTTCGAAGAGACCAAGTCTTCAGTCTACATTCTCCCAAATCTAGAAACGCACTTCGACTGACCTCGCGGTATCAAGAAGTGAAAAAATTAGTTCTCTTACTTGACTATACAATTCTTTTGATATTATATTACTCTGGCTGCGAAATAGTGGGTTTGTCTGCCAAGGATGGGATGATCTTTAATAATTATAATAATAATGCACTTGATAAAGCACCCTCAGAGAACTCAATCTCTTCCTAGGCGCTTTACATTTGCTGCAAAGGGAAACGCGATTGAATGGTGAGTAATATCATGCTTGATAAACAACATGAACAACGTGGTTAGGGGTGACATGCACAGGGTCAGCATGCTAATGTGGTTAGTGGCAACGTGCAGTGTCAGCACGCATGAGCACATGAAGGACGGAATCACAGGGACCCACTAAATGCTGTCCTAAATAGGTGTTTTTTAATTCTTTTTAAATGCGGTTAAGTCAGGGGATGTTCCGATGCAATTCGGGAGGGAGTTCCAGGCTTTGGGAGCATACGAACTAAATGCATGGTCTCCAAAGGATTTGAGGTTTATACGAGGTACTGGTAAATTGTTGGATGCCGAAAAGCGGGCGGTACGGTGATCTTTCTTTCTAGCCCTCAGCTATCTTTTGAGGCTTTTGTGCTATCTATATCCAGCTGGTGGTCCAGAATTTTTTAATAGCACATCATAAAAGCCTTCAACAAAGCCTTGCTTCTTGGCTGATTCAAAAAATAGCAGACTGCAGCCCAGCCGTCGTAATTAGTTAGCCACCGTTGCCTACGGAGTGCAAAAAGGTAGAGCTAGCTGGGTGGCTCCCAAGGCATTTTATAGTCGTGCAACGAATGCACCTGTCTCAGCCAAGTGCTTTGCCTAGTAGCTGGCCTCCCTGTACGACCTATGGACAAGTGCCGCTCACTGGGAGCATGCCTGCCTGAAGGCCAGACTGTTTTCAGTAGGCGATGGGTGATGGGATGCTGATGCTGCCTACCTGGCAGCCCCCTTCCTGAAATAAATTCCCCAGCTGTCAGAGCTGCAAATTGGAGGATAATTAGCCCCGAGGTAATTCGCCCCGTCCCCCTCCCCCCACCCCAGCACACCGATTGGGAATGGACAAGAGCAAGCAGCAGGTGTCCCGGCTGGTTAATAAAAAAAAAGCACACTGAGGCGATTGTCTATTTGCCCTTGAGTGGCCTTTTCGTCCCGACCGCTGTTCCCGTCTTCCAAGAATCGTATGGCGGCAGCTGTCTGCTTTGCTAGTGCCTGCCAGTGCCTGTCCTGCCCCAGAGACTCCTCAAAGCCCTGCCCACCAGCCCGGCCGGCGGGAGCCGACTAGCGACACCTGTACAGCAGCATGCGCTGACTGATTCGGCGACCGTGGACCCCCTAAAGCAGCAGGCGTGCCTCGCTCGCGCAGGTGGCAAAGCATGCTCGGTCTGCTTGCATCGCCTACTTGCTGCTGCCACTGCTGCTGCCGCTGCTGCTGCCGCTGCTGCAGCAGTGGCAGGTTCTGCTACCGGAGAGCAGCGCTGCCGGAGGTCACTTTCGAATCATCGTGGTACAAGCTTTGGCAAGTCTTCGTGAAGAAAACGGTTTCTGCCAACTCGGGTAGGCCAGAAACTCTTGGCTATAGGGAGACTGCTTCCAATAATGCAGCGTTATATATTAATTATAATTATAGGTCTTTGTATAGCACCCTTACAGAACTATGCCTCTATCCAGGTGCTTTGCAGCTAACTGCAAGATAATCAATAAACGAGGTTTAGTGGCATGCGCCGTAGCAAGCGAATACAAGCATGCACAAGCAGACAAGTGTCATGCTTGCCAGCATGCTGTAGACAGCACACAAGAAGAAACTCAAGACTATTGGTTAGGGGGACCTCTGGCTATTAGTATGCACTGAGTCATGCACGGTTAAGCATGCAAAGTCCGCGGCATAAAAAAGGAAAAGTTCCTGGGGCAAAAGAAAAAGCGGAGTGGAGTAACTGTGTCTTTGGCTAAGACTTGGCAGATGCAAATTGATTGCGTGTGGTGATCAAATTCGAAAGCAAGTCTCTTACTTTCCCTGCCTAAGAGCAGAAGACTCAATCATCAACAGATTTCTATTTAGTACGTGGGATGGCAAGACGATTAGAACCTGAGGAGCTAGTGATATGTTGTGATGTGACAGCACACCGAGTATTAAGGAGATCGGATAGGTGGGCGAATGCATGCGACATAATTACGATGGCACTGAACAGTAAAGAATACCTAGTCACCAACATTGTTGCTAGCTGGTAGCAGCAAGTCCTACTGCAACATCCACATCAGACACTTTGAGGGTCTTATTTAGACCCTGATCAGTCTCAATTCACGTTCCCTTACAAATTTTGCATCTTGAGAGCAAGCTACGCCCTCTAATCATAACAGTCGCAGCTAGCCTAGTGATTGAACCCGGCAGGTTATGTTCAGGCAGGTTCCTTGCCTTCACTAAGGTGGCTGTTTTGGCCGGAAGCTTCTAGGCCTTTGCCTATCGTGCCCGTCGCCTGGCAGATGCAAAGCTTAGAGTGTGAGCCCCTTGCCGGCGCGATCGGCAGAGCCTGGCCTCCTCCTCCGAGGGAGTTTCTCTACGAGACAAGCACGAGACCAGCAGATAAAATATAATTCATTTGTATTGCCCCCAAGAGAACTTGATCTCTATTCAAGCACTTCACATGTGCCTAAGGGCTCGACCCCACGACGCTGGACCAAACTGGCTCGAAACCTATACAAAGCACCAGCTACCTCGTATCTTGTCTGCTGGATATTTTAGCTGCAACTGTTCAGCGCATGGATATAGCCACTGTGCTACACATCTGTAGCTCTCTTACAGGCACTTTATCTGCAGTGCCCACTCCCTGTGATCTCTTACCAGTTTAACCGCTTCGCTTCTAGAGCATGAGCAGACTTCGTAGCAGCAGCAGCTTTCGAAGCCCGAGCCTCGTGGTTCCCATAAGTGCCACTGGGCCACATGGTGGCCCACGGGATGGCCCACATGATGGCCCACATGATGGCCCACAGGATGGCCTACTTCATTGGTTCTTAGGGTCACAACCTTGACAGAGTCCCAAGGTAGAGTCCGAAGGCCACCATTGGACTGGCCTGAGCTCTGATTGCTTGGTAGGTGACGAGCTAGGACAGCTAAGGTAGGAATCCTGGCAGTGTGCTCATTTCGCTGTGCAAGCAACAGGAAGCAGCGACCCTTCAGCAATGCCTCCTAGGATGCATCTCTGTCTGTAAGTCTGCAAGCCCGCAAAGGCTATGGGAGGGGTGCTATTAGGATAGGTGCACCGTGATGCACTTCTCCAGTCTAAAAAGAGCCTAGGCATTAAAGCGCATCAAAGCATTTCGTCAACCAACTATACGTAAGAGCGCCGGTAAATATACCGAGTTGTGCAGACGTGGCAGGTTGCTAGGGTTGCCACCCAGTTTTTTTCGTCAGATGTCTCTCAGCCTCCATCTTCCAGGCTTTTAGTAAGTAGGCTTTGGCCGATGTACTTTCGGTCTGTGTGACAGCTGAAATGCCCGGGTTGTTTTTACCCAAAGATAGTGTAATCTTCAGGCTCGAGCTGCATGAAATTTGGCTGCGATCCATTATTTGCTACTACCTCTTGGGCACACATACACACACACACACACACACACACTAACACACACACAGATGCAAACACGTAGGCATGCCCATGCACCCACATCCAATAATTGCAGACAAGTGTAATTTTTTCGGTGCAGTCATAGCCTCCCACAGACCTTTATCGTGAACTGAGAAACGCTACACGAAGGTCTCAAACGAAATAAAAATGAAATAGCAGCACGCTTCTACAGAAATGTGGCTGGTGCTTACACAAACATCGTCGATTCGCCTGTCAAGCTTGTGCTTTGATCTCTCTCTCTCTATATATATATATATATATGTGTGTGTGTGTGTGTGTGTGTGTGTGTGTGTGTGTGTGTGTGTGTGTGTGTGTGTGTTCGAGTAAGCAACTCGCTTAAGCAATCGTAAGCAATTGCTTACTCGCACGTGTCCAATTACCCCAATAGTTCAACGGGACAGATAAAATTGCGTCCAAAGCATTAATAACCATGCTTAGCACATGCAACATCCCAAGCCAAATCATAAAAACTGACTTTCGAACTTCTGTGAAAACAGACACTGCAGGTGATATATACGATATACCATATACCATATACGACATAAGAATATACGACAGATATAAGATATACGATAAACGATATAAGATATAAGATATACCATATACGGACATACAAGCTGGCCCAGGAAAGGAATCTGACGGCTGCTAGCATCTCTCTCTCTCTCTCTCTCTCTCTCTCTCTCTCTCTCTCTCTCTCTCTCTCTCTCTCTCTCTCTCTCTCTCTCTCTCTCTCTCTCTCTCTCTCTCTCTCTCTCTCTCTCTCTCTCTCCCTCCCTCCCTCCCTATCTATCTATCTATCTATCTATCTCATCTATCTCTCACTCTCTCCCTCTCGCTCTCTCTCTCTCGTGCACTTACTCTTTATATCTATATCGGGTTTGTTTTACACAATGAGAGATTCTACTTGAACCTCTATAGAAGAAACAGCTCGTCGGTTCCTCGCTACCTACCTCGCTCATCCCACTCGAGGAGAAGCGTCTCCATTGGCTTCCGATGGTCTAAGCTATTGCCTCTGTTGCTTATGCTGTAATTTTACATGAAGGTGATGCTGGTGACTAAAGCATCAGCAATGTAATTGAACTTGACCAGCCACTTCTATGCCAACGATAGAAGGATGTGCAACTTGCAGAACTAATTCGGCACTCATCACCCATTGATGGGCGGAAATGAGAAGTCGGGGATAGAGCTGCAACGGCCGAAGCAGCTGCCAGCCAAATAGCCAGCGATGCAGCCTGACCGCACTTAGCTGGCATGCCAATTGATATTGCATCCAAAAACTGCATCAGATTATAGACCTTCTCGTTAGTCAGGCAATCGCTGCATTAATCAGGCAATCTTTGCCGGACCAATAAATTCTCTGATGCCATTTCTAGCCTGGTCGTTTGCCTTGGATGATCTCCTAATTGGCCCAAACGAACGAGCCACGAGCGAGGAAAGTGTTCGTGTGAGAGAGAGTGTATCCACGTGTGTGTTATTGTGTAAGAAGGAACAAGAGTGCAGTTGCAAAATAGACGCTGGCTGCTTATTGTTTGTTGGTTATTCTCCCGCTACAGAGCCTCAACATGCCCACTTTCTCCTGATTGAAATCGCTTTGGGCTTGGATAGTAAAGGACGTGCTGGAATCGTGATGGCACCATACTCGCTCACTGGCAGCTTGTGTGCACTGTCGTATAACGGCTAACGGCGTTATCATATACAGCAGTGGGTTTTCAAGCTCTCGGGTAGGGTGCTGACTTAATCGGAGCAAGCACTGTAGCAATATGCGAGAATTACAACAAAAACCTCAGAAACGAGTTGTGACACGTCAGCACCGCAGCTTTTTTCAAGTGACTGGAGTCTCAATGTGGCAGCACTGTGTGAGGAGCTGTGCCAGCCAGTGATCACGGGTTTTCTTGGACCAGCCAATGATTAGGACGTTTCTTTGCCTCTAACTAGACCTAGACCTTTTGCTTTAGGATGCGTGCTATGTAGCATGACAAGTGGTGAATTAATTCCTCACGGATCCCTTGTCAGATCCCACACTGAACCGACTGTGAGCAACAATGCAGTATTAAGTGCTTAGTGACAGCCAGCAGTTAACCAGCTGCAACAAAAACTCCACCACCACATTCAGATCGAGGTTTGCATGCAAGTTCCTTACAGTCCCAGATTTCGTTAGTGGGCTGAACTGTCTTTGTGTTTCTTCAGAAGCTGCATGAAAATCCCAAAGTTCGCCTGTCTGCTTTGACTAGCTTAAGGTAACTAGTTAAGTTGAAAGCTACATTGGTTGGTTACAATGCTCTTACTGACGAGCCTGAGTGATGGTCGGAATTGCACCTAACCGAACTAGTCTAGTCCAATCGGCTGAGATTCGGTTCTGCAAGCAAACTTGCAACTTGCGACGGTCAGTACAGGAATTTTCAAGAGACCCTGGCAATACACTATATACAACGCAATTATCAAGCAGGTAACTCAAGTCGATGGCATTGGCAGTCACTGACTTTATGTGTATGCAGGTGATGTGATAACCTCGAGGAAAAGTGGCATCTCCGATTCCAGCTACATTTAAACATTTCTATAAGGAAGTACAAGACTCTACACTCCTTTGCTGCTTAAGAAACTTTGTACACATCCAGGATCGAGTCTTTGCAAGAGGATTTATGTTTTGCCTATTATAATAATAATAATAATAATGCACTTGATAAAGCACCCTCAGAGAACTCAATCTCTTTCTAGGTGCTTCACATTTGCTGCAAAGGGAAACGCGATTGAATGGTGAGTAATATCATGCTTGATAAACAACATGAATAATATGGTTAGGGTGACATGCACAGGGTCAGCATGCAAGTGTGGTCAGTGGCAGCTTGCACACAGTGTCAGCACGCATGAGCACATGAAGGACGAATCACAGGAACCCACTAAATGCTGTCCTAAAGAGGTGTGTGTTTTTAAGTTCTTTTTAAATGTGGTCAATTCAGGCGATGTCGTGATGCAAGTCGGGATAGAGTTCCAGGCTTTGGGAGCATGCGAACTAAATGTATGGTCTCCAAAGGGTTTGAGGTTTATACGAGGTATTGGTAAACTGTTGGATTCCGAAAAGCGGGTGGTACTATGCTTGGCCTGGTGGGGGAGTAGATCTGAGAGACAGGCTGGAGCCAGAGACAGAAGTGACCTAAAAGTGAGCGACAAAACCTTGAAGTCGATCGGTTGCTTTAGTGGTAGCCAGTGCAGATCGGCAAGAAGTGGTGTGATGTGGCAACTGTGATGCTCACGACAGACAAGCCTGGCTGCAGAGTTTTGCACCAGCTGTACGCGCCTCATTGCACATGCCGGTAGGCCATCGAGCAGCCTCAGCCAACATTGAACGCTTGAATTATTGATCGAGGGTGATTCGCGAAGCTTAGGTCCTGGATGTTGGATAGCTCTTTCTTAAACTAATTTTTAATAGCGATCTTCATAGGAAGTTCTAAACGCATGGCCACAATCGGGCACTAGGCTTTTTTACCCGTCCATGCAGTAGTGAGAGCAGCCTAGTGCTCTTCGTATGAGTGACCTCATTGACGGCTGCCTGACTTTTGAAATGTGTACAGTATTTCTGCAGAATGCCTGCATAACCAGTCATCCATCATACACACTCAATGAGATCACAGGCTATTGAACCCAAACCGAGTGATAAGCACACGATTGAGGGGCACACTTACACGCCTACGCAAGATTGGTTAAGCACTAGCTGTGCCGTCACCAGATAGTAAAAAAAGTTTCTTTCAAATTCAAAACATGTGGATCATCTTCTGTAACCACTTGATTTGTGATAAATTGAATCTGCAGGCTGCTTGCAAAGCAATGGGCATGCCAAAGTGGGCCATTGGCCACTTGCCCACTTAAACCAAGCCTAAACAGGAGTGACATATTGTTAGTCTTAATATTTGCTTAATTACCCAACCCCTGGCTACCGACCGTTGTGGAAGGGTGAGGTTTTTAGCAGTTTGCGTAACTAATTCGGATGCCCACGGTAATCCTATCTTTTCAGGACTATCAAGAAACTGCCAAACAATCAAGCCGAACAGCTCTGAACCTGGCTGCCTGATCTGGGCCGAAATCTAAAGAACTTTTGCGACCGGTAACTAATACTAAGGACAATTCAGCAGCTTCCAGTCAAACAGGTGATGCTTTCAATCAATCAAACAGGTGATGTTTGGCAAAGTTCTCGCTCTGACTCTCTAAGGTTTGCTACAGCTTGTCCTCTTCGAAGCAGTGTCAGTCGTCCTGTGCAGATGGTCCATCGCGAGCATTAGTCGGCCTATCATTTCCTCTTTCTCCTTTAGTGTTTGCAATATAGGAGCATGTTTCGCACTCTCTAGTGCTTCTCTAGCAGTACTTAGCTCTTACTCATTCACTGCACATTTGCTTGTCTATCTGCCTCCATCAGAAGGCTGCTGATCTCTTGCTCAGTTGCGTAAAGCATATCGAACACCGATTGCACACCTCTGGTTGTACACCTCTGGTTGCACACCTCTGGTTCCACACCTCTGGTCGCACACCTCTGATTGTACACCTGTGGTTTCATACCTCTGATCGCATACCTTTGGTTGTATACCTCTGATTGCACGCCACTGATTGTATACCTCTGATAGTACACTTCTGAGTGCACACTTCTGATTGAACAACACTGTTTTCACACCTCTTGAGTGCACACCAGGTTGTATACCTCTGATTGTACACCTCTAATTATAGACCTCTGATTGTACACCTCTGGTTGCACAATCCAACTGCAGACCTCTGAATGCACCTCTGGTTTCACACCTCTGATTATGCACCTCTGATTACATACCTCTGGTTGCACACCTCTGATTGTACACCTCTGATTATGCACCTCTGATTACACACCTCTGGTTGTGCACCTCTGGTGCACTTTTTCTGATAGCACACCTCTGACTGCACACCTCTGATTGTAACCTCTGGTTGCACACCTCTGATTCCGCACCTCTGATTGCATACCTCTGGTTGCACACCTCTGATTGTACACCTCTGATTATACACCTCTGATTGCACACTTCTGGTTGTGCACGTCTGGTTGCACTTTTTCAGATAGCACACCACTGAGTGCACACCTCTGATTGTACACCTCTGCTTGCACACTTCTGATTGCGAAACTCTGCTTGTAAACCACTGATTGTGCACATCTGGTTTCACACCTCTGGTTGTACACCTCTGGCTGCACATCTCTGACTCTGAATGCTCAATGGATGATTCTCCAGAGTACCGGTAGGGTTAGATATAGCAGCACACTCCACAATCTCGACTGGCTGCCCCCCCCCCCCAAAGGCCATCTACCAGAGATCGTGCACCGCAGGTATTTTTGGGTGCCTGCTTTCGGAGCCTTGCTGTTGAGGTGACAGAAGCCCCGTGCATTGACTTAACTGCAGCCAACTAACTTTTTGCTGTCTGAGATGGCAGGCAAGCAGGGTGGCAGTGGTGCATTGCCCCTGCCAGCCTTGCCTAGTGTCGGAGTGGTGGGGCAGCAGCAGTTGCTCGCTTACCTGAATGATCCGGTGAGCCCACGACTTTGCTCACCATAGTGGTCTGAACATGCTCTGAAGGTTTCGTTGCGGCCGTGCTGCTGACCTGCCCTGAAGTGAGGCTGGTCGTCGTATCAACAGGAGATTTCGTAGTACTCGCACGGCTAATGGTAGATTCAGTATCTGCAGCAACAGGTGGCTGAGTGCTGCTTGCTGTATTGTTGTCTCTGCTCGTCGATGGCTGAAGCTCTGTACGGCTGGTACTGCTAACGGCAGAGCTGTTTGAGCCATCGCCCTGTAGCATAGATGTGTGTTGTTGTGACATATTGACAGGGGTTGTCACCTGGCTGGTGGTTGAACTTGCATTGGCTGACGTCAGTGGTTCACTGGTGTGACTGGAGACGTATACTGCTGAATTCTGGATTGACGACGTGGACAGCACAGTGGTTTCTTCTAAAACACAGTAAGTATCAGTAAGTATCATCTTTATATATTTATATATATATATATATATATATAATAAATAAATATAATTCATTTTTGTAGCACCCTAAGAGAACTTAATCTCTATTCAGGTGCTTCACATATGCCTCGCGGCTCGAGCCCACGACCTCAGCCAGACCTTGGTCGGGGCGAGCACCTTAACCGAGCTTTATAAAATAATGCACAAATTGTATATGCATATCCATCTATGACTCAACAAAGCCACAATTACTAAGTGGGCATTTTGCTGGAGAGTTTTTCATAGCGAACTCAAAACCTGACCGGCTGTCTGCACGCACACAGTAGCCAACAGACTCCATCTTACACAGTAACGAGAGAGTATGAACTATAGCTGAGTCAGGAGGGCATGGGCGTAACAGTTCAAGACAGCTAAAAAGGATGTGCCACTGTCGGCAGCTGGTGAGAAGGTGTCGTTGCATAAGAATTTTGGAAGTGAGTTCCACAATCTCGCACTTGCAGAGCAAAAGCTTCTGTTGCCATAGGTCTTTAAGCATAAGGAATAGAACAGCTAATTGATTGTCAATGCAGGACCTGAGGGCACGAGGAGGCTCAAACTGGTGCAGCCATTCAGCTAGGTGTGAAGGAGCCAAGCCATGGCAAACCTTATGGGTCAGTGTAAGCACAATAAGCTGCCTAAATCAAACGACCAGGCTATCGATCGATTAACCCGATGTTAGCACGTTAGTACAAGCACACAAAATATGGAAACCAAAACTATTTCAGCCAGTGCCTAATGCAATATGCAAGAAATTTAAAAAAATGCTCATTGCTGTTGACGCCACTGAGTGGTTCGCATCGACTTGCAACCCTGTGTCACTAGCAGTGTGCAAGATGCTACTGAGGCTGCCGCTGCAGTGGCTGCCTTGTCAGTGGCCGTGGACCCTCTCTTGTCTACTCAGTTAAGCTCCTAAGCTCGTTCCTGGGTCTTAGTCCAGGGATAAGGTGCTCGCTCTTCAAGACCCAGGTCGCGGGTTCGAGTCCGGCAGTGGGCGATCCTTTATTAACTATTGCCAGAAGGGGTGATAGCCTCTAAGGCTCCTCTGCCACCATATACAAGTGAGGCTGTTAAATCAGCCTAGCAACATCCTAAGTTGCAAGCCCAAAGCTAGTTAGCACAAAGGCTTCAGAATGACCAAGCTGAAAATCATGCACACAGTAAGAATGTTGCTCATCTTACCAGAGCTTGTGTTGTCTTGAGCCACCGTAAACCTAGCCAAGGCCAGCAGCAGTGCAAAGCCGCATGTGAGCTGCAGCAGTGACAGTGGTGGCGGCGGCGGTGGCTGAGTCTTTCCCAAGACCGTGACTGCTCTCGCGAGCGCAGAGGCGAGCATGGCCGACAGCAGCTGCATGCGTAGCGCTGAGGCCGGCTGTGCTTCGGCTAGGTCGGCTACCGGCAGCCGAAAGGTGGAAGCCGAGATGCTGCTGGCCGAGTCGGCAGCCACGAGCAGCCAGCCAGGCAGCGAGCTGTCAACAAGCAGAGGCCGGCTGACCATAGCCCATTGGTCTATCGGTTGCACTACGCAGGAAGTGTTATGTTTCAGTCTCTGCCCCTTGCCCTAGCTAAAGTGCCACTACCCGCCACTTGTTGCAATAACAATCCGGGTGCCCAGCTGCAGAATGGATCCTCTTGGCTGTGGCCTTCGTTCGGCAGGGCTCTGCTACCGGCTCCAGCTAACCTTGGGGGCGGGCCACTGTAGAGCTGCTGTCAGCCGCCGGCTTTGTTGTGCTTGAACGAATAGAATGCACAGCACTCACATCGGCTTAGGCTCGGAATCGCTCGCACGCCTTTGCCTGAATCCAAATCAAGATCCCTGGCAGGTACACCTGATCCTGATCCCTGGCAAGTACAGCATTCAGCTTAAATTATTATCAACAATCCTCGGTCTCACATAATCATGCCTTGATAGCAGGTTCGCTCCTGCTTGAGGCAAGATTCTTTTTTCGGCACTCGGTACCACGCTGCAGATGGCCTGCAGTTGCTCTGATTTTTAAATCGCTATGGATTAGCCAACCCAACTGTAGCAAAAACTCACAGCCGTTACAAAGTGGAATGCATTCGAGCTGTGTTAATTAAGCAGCTGTACAGCCAATGGGTTCGGGTGTGCTTGCTGGCATTAAGAGGGTTGACTAAACTTCACTTTTCAAAGGTCAACAGCTGGTACTCGTGAGTGAGTTCACTCCCAAGAAGCATAGCTCTCTTTTGGTCCCAGCAGGAACTGGGTGGTAGCTGAGGACCCGATGGAGAGTATGGAGAAGAGATGGATACGGGTAACGCAAGGGGTTTAAGCTCGGATGGAGAGAGGACCTGCCTAGGTGGATCATTGCTGAACATCGTATGACCCTTGCCCCCAACCCCACCCATCTAGAGATTTGTCAGAAAAAGCTGGCAGGTTATGGGGAGCAGGCGAAGTTCTTCTTTCTTCGATCTGCAGTGAGCATCTCAATAAGTACTGCTCTTAGAACTGCCTGCTTACGATGTCCAAGCCCCTTACTACTACCTCAGCATGACACAAGAGGCTTAAGTTAAGTGAAAGTACAGAAATCATCAGATCATATTTGAACGAGGTAAGAGCAAGTGCAAGAGAAGAGAAGACTACAGGGGGAGCCTGCAGGAAGGTGCGATGCATCAAAATGCTGCCGATATGACCGAGAATGGGACGATTTTCATTACACACTGGAGAGCTTTGCCACTGGCAACAAATTAAGAAGACAAATCAGCTGATCTAGCTCAGCCTCCTTGTACGCATGCTTATTATGCATATGTAAAGTAGCTGGATAGAGATTTAGTTCTATTAGGCTGGTATATAAATGACTTTATTATTATTTTATAATTATACTACCGTGAACAATGTTCTTAAAGCAAATTCTGCATTTTTAGGCAGTATGCCTCTTAATTACCCCCTCTGTTTGTCTTATATGAAGCTAGTAACAATATTAATAATAATAATGCATTTGTAGAGCCCCATCAGAGAACTTCATTTCTTTCAGTGCACTTTTATTATAATAATATAACTCCTTCGAAATGCTAAAGCAAATGGATTCTTTTTTCAGCTGCCCTTATTAGTGGATTGGCAGCTGCACTAAAAACAATGAAATCATATAAGCATGGGCACTGCTGTTGCCCTGGGTAGTGCTTGTGGCTCGGTTCAAGTGTATCCAGAACGTTGGAAGTTTTTGAAATATCAGCATCAAGTTAAATATAATAACAATAATAATGATAAAACATTCGTATAGAACACTTTCTATAATGCTGGAAAAGAAGTTTTTTCAACGTGCTAGTGATACCATGCACAATTTCTGCCTACATAAGCATGCAGAGGACAATTCTAACCATTCTTTTAAAATGTTCCCAAGTCAAAGATTGTTAAGAGGTCAGTTGGTAGTGAGTTCCAGGCTTTGGAAGCCTGAAACTGAGGGCACGATCCCCCAAAGGACTTGCGGTTGATTTGAGACACAGCTGAACGACTTGAAACAAGGGAGCATGTGGAACGGTGGAAAGAGATTTTAGAAAGTATTTCAGCTCGATAGGCCAAAGCAAGAGAAGGCAGGGACCTAAAAGCTGGTGACAGAACCCTGAAGTAAGCACGGTGCTTGATGGGAAGGCAGCGCAGGTTGGTGAGAAGTGTTGTAATGTGGATGTGGAGACGTTTATGACAGACATTTCAAACTGCGGGGCACCAACTGTAAGAGTCTTACTGCCTAGGCAGGAGGACTTAGAAGCAGTGAATTTCAGAAGTCTACTCGGAATACCACAAATGCATGGACCAGCCTGGATTTGAAATTCCTTTCTAACAAGTCAGTGTGATATCTAGTGCATCCCTGTACACGTAAGACGTTTAACAAGCTCTTCGAGTCAACTTTTGACTTATGTGTCGCTAATACTGAGCTACGTAGGTACAAAGGACAAGCCAGCGGTTTTTCACCTGTGTGAAATTAAGTTAAATGCCTGCCTAATCATTGGACTTGAGAATCCGGTGCCGGCCTGCAAAGTAGGCCGGCAGGCACATTAGCAATTTCTGTTGTATTTAACAAATCAGATGCAGGATGAGCTGCACGGGGGGGGGGGGCATGAGAGGAGGAGAGGTTGTGACAGCAAGTCTCTGTGATGCTCCTATCAATCGCCAGATCAAAGCCCTGCCAGTATCAATCGCCTGATCAAAGCTGCAAAAGGCCTGTCGTCTGAGGTGGTAATTACTAGCACATTTGCAGCAACAGCTGCTTTGGTAGTTGAGCAGATGATGACCCATAGACAGCTACAAGCAGCTGGAATGTATCGTGGTTTCCGGAAAGAGCAGGTGCTGACATCAGTCGGAGGCTGAGCCATCGTATGGTAAAAAAAAGCCAGCGGTTGCAGCCAGGGGTGGAGGAGCTGAGGTCACAGAGGTCACGAGCTGGGGCCCCCCAATCCAGCAGCATGCTGCTGGCTACCTTGGCAGGCTGCAAAGATGAACTGCAATGGCCAAACCAACAGAAGCCAGTGTGGCAAGAGACACCCTGAAACGATGGACACCCTGAAACGAAGGACATCCTGAAATTAGCTACTGTGCTATTATACCATCACAACTGATACCAGCCCACGAATATAATTGAACTGACGGTGGGTTGCTCATTTTCCGAGATCAAGATTCTTACCACGTACAGTCTAGATGGCCACGTCTTATTAGAACTACGAGTCATCCGAGTTCTTTGATAACAATGCCTTTGGCGACTGTGCCATCTAGTTAAGCCGAGTTTACTCGGGTAGTCTTGCTTACTTCTTTCTCTCGGCCATACGTCACCAAGAATGGGGTTGGTCAAAGATTTGTAAAAGACTGAACGAGACACGGAAGCTGTGCATGGTTCTACGTCTTGGTCAAGACTGAACAAATGACCAATCATAGGAACCACCACAGGCATGTCTTCTTCCTTGCCTTGAAAAGCATGGCGGATGACTTAACAGGTCAAATCATCGGTGCGTTCCACGAGAGTCTGTGTTTAGGGACACTACGAGCTCTTTATATAGGAATCAGATCATGAGACGGCAAGCAAAAAAGATAACCACAGAAGGTGCAAATGTCTCCGAGGGCCATTTTCTACCTCCCTAACAAAAAAAACAATTTTCCATAATAAAAAATATAGCTGATTTAACAGCCTCATTTTATAGCGACAAAAGAGCCGTAACGGCTATTACCACCGCTTGCAGTTGGCGACGAAGGATCACCCACTACAGGATTCGAACCCACGACCTCGGTCTGAAGCACGAGCATCCTCACTCTGAGGGGAAGCCAGTCGAAAGCAAGACTTAAAAAACTTATCCTATGTCAAATTCCCACAAGCAGAAAGCCCGAAGCAGGCCACAAGCAGGACAGAAGCAAGACTCGCCGTGTAAATGTGGCTTTAGTAGTGGTGTTAGGCAAACCTAGGTCTGTCAGTGATGACGTCAACTTCCTACTGGCGACTGCTCGGTCAATTGCATCATAGGATGCTTAGGCGTGAGAATACACTCCGATATGCACGAGATGGACGTACTTATACTGTGTGCATATGTACATACAGATCTATATATAAATATGATTTCATATTTTGAATATTTGATCAATTTATGGTACCTTAGCCGGAGGAGCCCTACTCTGCCAGGGCCTAGGCGGCAGGGCTCCTAAGGTATACAAAGTGTGTGGGTGTATATCTAGTAGTATATAGAATATATGCATATATCTAGTATATGCACATGTGCATTTTTGTAAGGCTTGGCTTCTCAGGCCTTTCTGCAAGTCATGCCCACGAAGATGAATATAGCTGCACCACAGCTAACTTCTTGAGCATGCACACACACACTAACACGAGCATTATAACAACGCAAGTGTACACACACACACAAACACACACGCGCGCGCATACACATATTCGCCTAATCTGTGCTCCAAGGCTGCAGACGACTTTATATCATTTAATACTGCTGGAACTGCCTTGCCAATCATTTAAGACAATCAATTACAAAATGTCCTTTGCAGAAAAAATTTACTTCACAAACATACAAATTACATATGCATGCACAAACACGTGTACATACAGATACAGCGAGTACAAGTTCTAGTTGGGGTAGGCTCCATCATGCTTCAACAGGCAAAATGCTTAGCGTTCGTGATTGCAACTGTGCAGGGCATGCTTCAGACTTCTTAGCCGTGCATGCAACAGCAGAGCAGCCAGACCGTCGAGCATGTAGCTCAACCTTCAGCCGGCAGTAAGTGTGGGAGACGGCAGTACACTGGTACTGGTGTGTGGCAGCTCGCCGCCGCTAGCCGTCCTCTGGCTCCCTCTGCCCCTTTGGTCTTTGGTGAGTGCTAGTCATGCGTGGTCACTGTCTCGAGTCCCCAGGGCAGTGACCGCGAATGCCACGCTGCCCGAGGCTGAGAAGCCCAAATGTCAGCTGTGGCAGTACGCATGTCATATCGCAGCCAGGTTTCAACCATAGTCGTATCAGCATTTTGTCACCTTCTTTTAGAATCTGAGCCACTACACTTTGCCGGACCACCGTTGGCTGGATTGACACTTGCCTCGCCATCAGCGCTTGCTTCCTCGTCGTCGTCGTCATCATCGTCGTCGGTATCGCTGTCATCACTGTCACCTTTTTCCTTGTCCTCGTCGTCGCTACTCTCATCGTCATCGTCACTGGTGTCATCACCGTTACTCTCTTCGTCGCTGCTGCTGCTTCCGCCATCCAAGCCATCCAGGCTGGCATCTGCACGATCTGTGGAGACCAGTCTGTATTCAGCCCAGGCCAACTTGCAGGTGTTTGCATGCATGCGTATTACAAAAATATCAGGGTAGTAGAATTCGAGGCCGTGGCAAATAGCCAAAATTACCTTGTTCGATCTTTTGCTGTATAGCATCCTGGAATGCGAGGGCATCTGGATTGCTTGGTTCATATATCAGTACTGCAAAGCAAAAAAAAACTACTTTTGCAAGATTCAAGGTGGGGCGCCGTTCAAGAGAGCAACATTATAGTATACACAACAGTAGACAGATCTTGTTGCGAGTGATGAACCATGCCCCCAACCAAGCTGGAGCTATCCGGTCGCTGCCTCTCCCCCACCCCCAGACAGTCGGCTAGTCAGCCCACACCAAGTCAGCGAATAGGCTCTCGACAAGCCAGTCGACAAGCCGGTCCTCGGGTGAAGGTAAAGAGTATAAGTACTACTTGGCTGATTCAACGGCCATGTTTATGTGGCGACGGAAGAGCCTTGGGTACTATTTTGGGTGTGTCATTGCTGTCACGTGGTTCCGCCCCAGTCGACGTTCCATCCGCTCAATAGGCGTGCTCCTTGCCGGCACATAACTCGTTTCTTGCCGCGAAATTTACTTTTTGCCTGTGCATCGGCCTGTACACACGCTATCCACTCTCTTCTCTCTTAACACCACGTGCTTCGTAGTAGCAAGCACGACGGCTACTGTCAGTATATAGGCTGAGCCCCTACACTGTCCCCCTCCTGCAGCGAGCAAGCAGCTAAGAAGTACCTGCAGTAGGATCCAAACCTACGATGTGTGCCACAAAGTGTCCACACCAGCTTAACCTTTGCAGCAAATTTACAGTGCCCTAGAAAGAGATTGGGTTCTCTGAGGGTGCTATATCAAATGCATTATTGCCTGCGACCAGCGGCTGGCCGGTCAGAGAGCTCTGCCTTTTAAGTTCAAGCCACAACCAGGACCGCAGGGCTGGAGGAGGACGGGTCATATTTATAAGACAGTTAAACAATTTACTGGCCAATGCTGAGAGGTCTGACTCCCCAAATATTAACGGCTCAGCTGAAAAGTTTTCAGCCTTCTTTACTGAAAAATTGAGCACATTCGTGCCTTTATAAAGCCTCCTCCGAGTCAAGCAATTGTGGAATCACAACCTGCAACCATCCTTAAAAGGCTTTCCCAGGTTTCTGCGTGTGATGTGGCTACCTTAATATGGTCTAGTAAAAAGAGTTCGCCTACTGAAGACTCTATACCATCATCTCTGTGGTCTTCATTGGCAGACCAGTTTAGACCTGCTATAACCGAGATTCTTAATGCTTCTTTGGAAAAAAGGGATTGTACCCAAGTCCTTCAAATTGGCAATCGTTAGACCCATACTTAAAAAGCCTGGATTAGATACAGAGGTCCTTGCAAACTATCGCCCAGTTTCCCTTCTTCCTTTCTTATCAAAGATTCTTGAAAAAATTGTCGCTAAGCAGCTGCTAGCACACATTGAAAAGAATTAAATGTCGGAAATATTTCAATCGAAGTTCAAGAGGCAGCAGTCCCCTGAAACTGCTCTCCTCCGTGTTAACAAAGACATGCTATGCAGCAGCAATGACGAGAATGTCCCTGCCATAGCTCTGCTAGATCTATCAGCTGCCTTCGACACCATTGATCACGATGTCCTACTTAAACGATTGAGAATAACGATCGGTCTGGCAGAAAAGGTACTGGCATGGTTTAAATCGCACTTATCTGAATGTGTTCAATCTGTGTCGTGTGGGGTCAGATCTCACCCACGAGATCGGTCACTTGTGGAGTCCCTCAAGGCTCCGTCCTCGGTCCCTTGCTGTTCTCCATTTATACTCAACCCCTGGGAAAAGTGATTGATGCCCATGGAATAGGAATCACTTTGATGCTGACGATACTTAGTGGTATTTGCCATTCAAGCCGTCGGAATTTGCTGAAGTAACTGATAAGCTGAATGCTTGCTTTTCCGACATTCAATCCTGGATGTCGGAGAATTTCTTGAAACTAAATTACGATATAACTGACTGCTGCTCATAGGACACCATAAGCATGTGGCTGGATCAGAAGGCTTTGCTCTCCTAATAAGTGATGCTGTTGTGCGACCATCGCCACGTGCTCGAAATTTAGGTGTCGTTTTAGACAGCTGCCTAAATTTTAAAAGCTTCATTCAGAAGACTGTTTCTAAGCTAGCCATCACGTCCGATCCCTATCTATGATAAGGAGCTGTCTTCCACGTTGGCTTGCAAAAAATTTAACTGGCTCCTTAGTTCTGTCTCGGCTTGATTTTTGCAATTCCCTTTTGGCTGGGCTACCAAACAAAGCAACTAAGCCACTGCAAATTGCTATGAATATGGCTGCAAGGCTAGTTTGCAATCCCATAGGTTTGACCACTTGTCTCCTTTGCTAACTGGCTGAATAATAACTAGCTGAACTGCTGCACCAGCTTCAGCCTCCTCGTGCCCGCAGGTCCTGTATGGACAATAAATCAGCTGTTCCATTCCTCTGCTTAAAGACCGTTGGCAACAGAAGCTTGAGCTCTGCAGGTCCTAGACTGTGGAACACGCTTCCACGATTCTTACGCAACGACAACTACTCTCCTGCTGCCGACTATAGCTCATCCTTTCCAGTGGTCCTGAGCTGCTACTTCCATGCCAATCACTAGCTCAACTGCTCTCCTGACTCTGCTACCCTTCCCACTTTCTCTTTGTTGCATGAGATGAAGTCTGCTAGCTACCGAATGCTTACTGGCAGCCGCTTAGGTTGTGAGTGTGTTATACAAAACTCTCCTGCGTTACACCCGTATAGTCTGTGTGGCTTTGTGGAGTTACAGATAGAGATACATATACATACAGCTGCAGAGGCTACAGTTGGCCGGTTCACGGGGATGAAGCTCAGCTGGACTTTATTGGCTAGAGGCCTTAGCTACCCTAGCTACCCAGAGTCGGCAATTCGGTCTGCTTTTGAACAGTGCTGGGCACATATAACATTATTCGACAGGACTAACATAACCAATGAATAACCATAACCATAACCATAACCAATGAACCAATGAATGTTCAAATGGTTCACCATCATCTAAAAGGTTCTTTATCTGCTATGTTAACAAGGAAGATAATGTCAAAAGGCAAATGCAGTGCCTTTTCAAAATTAGGTATGCAGATAGACTTGATAGCACTTATTTTGCATAAATAAGAATAATACATTTGATAAAATGCCCTCAGATAACTCAGTCTCTTTCTAGGCACTTTGTATTTTCTGCAAAGGAAGCACGATCGAATGGTTAGGGGTAGAATGCTCAATAAACAACAAGAATAACATGGTTAGGAGTGACATGCACAGGTTCGGCATGCAAGTATGGTTACTGGCAGGATGCATACTGTCAGCATGCATAAGCACATGAAGGTCGAGTCACAGAGACCCATTAAATGCTGTCATAAATAGATGTGTTTTTAGTTTATTTTTAAACGTGGTCGAGTCAGGAGATGTTGTGACGCAAGTCCGGAGTGAGCTCCAGGCTTTGTGAGCATACGAACTAAATGCACAGTCTCCAAAGGATTTGAGGTTCGTACAAGGTATAATAATAATAATAATAAAAATATTGCACTTGATAAAGCGCCCTCAGAGAACTTAATCTCTTTCTAGGCGCTTTACATTTGCTGCAAAGTGATATGCAATTGAATAGTAAGTAAAATCATGCTTGAAAAACAAACAAAATGAATAATATGGTTAGGGGTGACATGCACAGGGTCAGCATGCAAATGTGGTTAGTGGCAGCATGCACAGTGTCAGCACAAATAAGCACATCAAGGACGAATCACAGGAACAACTAAATGCTGTCCTAAATAGGTGTTTTTTTAAGTTTCTTTTAAATGTGGTCAGGCCATGGGATGTTCTGACGCAAGTCGGGAGGGAGTTCCAGGCTTTGGGAGCATACAAGCTGAATGCACGGTCTCCAAAGGATTTAAGGTTTGTACGAGGTATTTCCAGACTGTTGGATTCCGAAAAGCGGGTGGTACGATGCTTGGCCTGATGGGGTAGTATATCTGAAAGATAGGCTGGAGCCATAGAATGAAGAGACCTAAAAGTGAGCGACAAAACCTTGAGGTCAATCCGTTGCCTCACTGGTAGCCAGTGCAGGTCGGCGAGAAGTGGAGTAATGTGGCAACTGCGACGCTCACGACAGACAAGCCTAGCTGCATAGTTTTGCACCAGCTGCAATCGCCTGATCGCACATGCTGGTAGGCCAGTAAGCAGTGAGTTGCAGAAGTCGAGACGGGATGTCACGAATGCATGGACCAACTTGGACGTGGTATCCTTATCTAAACAAGCCCGAATTTTAGCAATGTTATGAAGCTGAAAATATATAGGTAAATAATTTAGATTCCTAAAATGACTGGTACCATGTTCAGCCTGGTGAGGGAGTAGATCTGATAGGTAAGCTGGAGCCAAAGAATGAAAGGACCTAAAAGTGATGACAAAACCTTGAAGTCGATGCCTTTCTTGACTGGGAGTCAGTGCAGGTCAGCGAGAAGTGGTGGGATGTGGCAACTGCAAAGCTCACGACAGACAAGCCTAGTTTTGCACCAGCTGTAAGTGCCTGAGTGCACAGGCCGGCAGACCAGTAAGCAGTGAGTTACAGAAGTCAAGACAGGATGTCACAAATGCATGGACTAATGTAGATGTGGTATCCCTGTCTAAACAAGCCCAAATCGACTGTGGAGCTTATGTGGTCGTCTAATGAAAGGTCAATTTGAAACATGACCCCTAAATTTCGTGCAGATTCAAACGGAGATATGCTGCCAGAGCTTATTTTGAGCGCTAACATTTCCATTTTCTGAATCACGCTTGGTTTGCCATAACTAGTAAGTTCGAATGTTCAGCATGTATGCGAATGTATTTGCTATATCTGACGAATAATATGCCAGTATTTGCACTTGGATGGCAATAAACCATCTCGAATTGAATGACTATAAAATCAAATTAACAACTATGAACAAAAGTAGTGTCCATCAGGAACTGCAAAGCCTATGATGGTCAACATATTCGTTGAAACCTTGGCCCGGATCTGGGACTGTAAAAGTACTTTTTTTTAAACCAGTTCAACAGAGGCTGCTAAATGTCAAACAGGCTCGACCTACGAGTATTAAGAGTAGCCAGTCCTCATGGATTGTAAGATTGGCATCGCTAGCTGGCCCTAGCCCTAGTGCTCACAACCACGGTTTCCTGTTGAAGACTGTTCTACCTTAATATCGGCAAAATAGTTGAAGCTTGGAACTACAGTGCAAGCACTTTATGGTCACTTCATTCTCTTGCTCCAAGCTACCTATCCGAACTACTTCCCAATCAAGCCAGGCATCGTACGATGCACTCTTCTGACTCAAGTCGTTAGCTGTGCCTCAAATCAACCCCCAATCCTTTAGAGGGTGGCTTTAGTTCTTATGCTACCAAAGGCCAAAACTGACTCCCGACTGATGTCACGACATCCCCTGATTTGACGACATTTTAAACGAAGCTAAAATGCACCTGTTCCACTGTCGTGCATGCTATCGCTAACCATATTGACATACTTCCTTTACAGCACATGTAAAATACCGAGAGAGAGAGAGAGAGAGAGAGAGAGAGAGTCAGTTTTCTGAGGGCATTATACAAATGTATTATCATTATTATCTGCAGTGTATACGACTGTAGCAACTGCAGGCTACACAAGTAATCGCTACCCATCTGAGATTTCAGCCCAGCTGCATTAGCCACCCAACTTAATTCTTTGCTTATCTCAGATGTCCACCCAGTACAGGTCAGCCACGGCCGACCCTACTTCTGTCTAGGTCATTGCAAACAAAAGGCAGTCTCAGCCTGCCGTCGGCTTGATAGGACCTCTTCTTCCACCTCTTTCGGTGGCAAAATGGTACCTAACCTGATGCTTTTTCTGCTAAACAACGAACCCCTTCTTCATCTCGAGAGGTGGTGAGTCGTGCCTCAACAAGATCTCGAGTACCCATTCACTCAGTCATTTCAGGTAAGCTTAAATGCAGTCGGGTGAGCTTAAATGCTCCCTGCATGCTCAGCTGTGAGAGTGTGCAAATTGGGGGTTGTTTCACTCCCAGAAACTTCTGGTTGCATCTACTCAGGTCAAAGGCCTAGCCCCTGAAAATCATCTTCAATAATATTTTGACACAAGCCACTGTTAAGGATATTGATAGACAAAGGACCTATGCCTGCAGGCAGTTTGCCTATAAAGACCTATCCATCAGAAGCTTTTTAGATGCTGGGGCTCGCTGAGGCTTGGACTGCACTGCATTAGTAGACTTAGCAGAGTGCAGCACTCCTCCAATATGTAATGTATCTCCGTCTGTAACTCCACAAAGTCATAAAGACCATGTGGGTGTTACGCAGGAGAGTTTTGTATAGCGCACTCTCATCCCTAAGCAGCTTTTGGTACGCATTTGGTAGCCAACAGACTTCGTCTCACGCAACAAAGAGAAAGTGGGAAGCATAGCATAGCCAGGAGAGCAGTTGAGGAAGTGAGTAGCATGGAAGTAGCAGCTCAGAGCCACTGAAAAGGGATGTGTGCGAACATACCTGTGACTGCATGAATGCACATTCACATAAAGTAAAGAAAAACTTATCAAGCAGCCTTCTCTAGATATCGGCAGAAAAGCCTTGAGAGCGATCACCACCTCTTGCAATATATAATAAAGGATAGCCTGCTATAAGACTCGAACCCGCAACTTGGATAGTGAAGAGTGAGCACGTTACCCCTGGGGCTACGACCCGAGGGCAAGTGTAAACATGCACGAACACCCACAACATAAACGTGCACAAATACAGACACACACGCATATGAGGGTGCACTTAAGCACATGGATGCATGCATGTATACCATTAATAAAGTGCAAGGATTCAAAGGACGTGATCTTCAGCCAGGACGTGCTTAACGTGGGAACTCGCAGCAACTCTACAGTCAAAAACACTTTAGCCCACGCCGGCTACATGCAGTACATGGTTTAAGATGAAGTAAAATATTGAATCACTGGTTATCGTGGAACTGTAAGCAATCGCATTTTCTAAATACAAGTTATATAAAAACTGCAAAAGACTTTGAGATACTCTGTATAGATATACCATCCATCACGAAGAAGCGTAGGCTAGTACTGCTGGCTGAGGCTTGGTTTTTAATGAATTCCCCACAACTCCTAGGATGAATGAAAAGATACAGTATGGATGCTTGCATGCATGCTAGATTATCTGGTATCACTCAATCGGTTTACATGCCCAAAAGCTAAAATGCAGAAATCTCTTCCATGAAGATAATAATGCATTTGCACCACACCTTAAAGAGAACTCTTTCGAGGCACTGATGTGGCCTGGAAAGAAAGGACTATCAAGTGATCAGTGATAGCATGTACAATATCAAAACTCGTAAGCACATACAGGACAATTCTCACGGATGGAGGAAATACTGTGTTAGGTTTTTAGTTTCATTTAAAATTTCATCAAGTCAATGAATATATCAGTGATTTGAGACTGTTTTTTGAGTCGCAGCTAAACAAGCGAAGTAAGATGTGTGATTGGTACAAGAGGACACCCAATGTGTGAGGGTTTCATATGGGAAAGCCTGAGCAAGAGAATGGAGCCTAAAATTGAGTGATAAGAACTTGAAGACAGCGTGCTGCTTGATGAGGAGCTAGTGAAGGTCAGAGGAAAGTGGTGGCACGTGGCAGCTGTGATGCCTTCGACAGACGAGCCTAACTTTGACACCAGCTCATCAGCAGAAAATGTGTATGGGTAAAACTACGCTTTGATCACGTGCAGTTGAATTTTTGCCAGCATGCCAGTTTTGGTCAATCATTTGCCAATTACCAACAGTTCTGCCTTCCTGTGCCTGCAAAGTACTTACTCATCCTACACAGTTTGGCAGCAGTTTGATAGTCCTTTTTCATAATGCAATCTAAAAACTAATCAGCAAATAACTGTGTCAGTACGAATAGCCACATCAGCAAGAATTTCAGCTGCCTACAGTGAGACAGTCAGTGGCTTTCCGGCTCTCAGCGCTACAGCTTTGGTGCATGCAAGCATTGATAAGCCTTCAAAGTGATCACTGTCCGTTGTACATATGAGGGCATACAAAAATATATCCACTTTGGTTGTCGGTTCAGTTCAGAGCTGTGTAACGAGAGCACAATTCGCACACTTCAAGCTGTACAATACTCAGTGGATGCCAGCCAAGGCTTACTGCAAAACCCTGTCTAGCTACCAGGATTGTGAACCTGGCACTCCAAATCCGAATCAGACCCAAATCCGTGACCTCGTGTAGGTAGGGTAGAGCCAATGGGAAGCATTACAATTTAGAATGCTAAGCCCAAACTCCTGTTTACTGCCCTTGCAGTCAGCAGGACCAACAACAATCTGAAAATAATCGATTAAGTGACATTCGTGCATGTCCGTCGATCCTGCTAATAGTTCGATGACTTATATGGCGTTTTATAGAATTACGGGAAAACCTCAAAGACCTGCAAGATGCTCAAAGCTGGAACAGTGTTTAGGCTGCCGACAGCATATTTTTTGGAGACTCAGATATGATCGATGAGTGAGAAGATGTATTATCACCATTAGAGAATAGACATCCCAAAAATATGCAAGTGGCGAGTTCCTCCACGATGCTACAAACTGCTCTTCTGTGTACTGTAGCTTTCGCTACTTGTACGTTTGATAGAATTCTGGTTAGACCAAAACAATAACTGGCATATAACTCAGTGACCCTGTTTTACCCTGATTTATGTTGCCTCAAAATACCAACACACAAGTACCGTAGTAATTTCGCATATGTTCACATGGGCAGTGGAGATAGCACTGTTATTCTTAACAACTCTGTCGCCATTCAACAAGCAAGATGTTTCGCCTTTCAATAAACGTCTACTGTCTTAACCGTGCGATCTATAGTGCCAGTATGACATTTTTTAGAAGAGCAACCTGGAGAGTACCAATGGAAAGTTCCATCCGCCATCGAGCTGTAGGCTCAATGCAATTCATACTCGCGGGTAACTGAGGCAATACAATTCTTTTTGCAAACAGCAGTGTCTGCAATAACCGGCAGTATTTTGGTCTAGGCAGAAATATATACAATATGTGTGTGTGTGTGTGTGTGTGTTGTGTGTGTGTGTGTGTGTGTGTGTGTGTGTGTGTGTGTGTGTGTGTGTGTGTGTAAGTGTGTGTGTAAGTGTGTGTGTAAATGTGTGTAAATGTGTGTAAATGTGTGTGTGCGTGCGTGCGTGCGTGCGTGTGTGTGTGTGTGTGTGTGGGGGGGGTTCGTTTTTATAGTGTCCTAAGACAACTTAATCTCTATTCAGGTGCTTCACATACGCCACGGATCTCGGGCCACAACCTGGGCCATCAAATGCATCCACCTTGACCACGGTCGGGACGAATGAAAATAAAATGATCTCTCGGTGGCAGAGAGAATCCTAATATTTAGTATATCGCCGTGGCAGCACTCTAATTATAAATTTGACACGGCATGCACTTGAGCAGACAGCTCCATTTACAATATATTGCCCGGGTGGAATTTTACATGCTGGAAAACCTGCAGTCATTGTAAGCTTGACAATTGTAATAAGCATAAGCTACACTGGGTGCAAGTAAAGAAAAAGTAAAGATTACCTCATCAAACACCCTCATTTATATCCCTATTAATTAAAGCAAGAAAGTTCGTCGATCACTCGGCAAGATGGGGATCAGTACTGCCGGGAGTGACGTGTAATATCCACGTAAATTTATGTACGGTATAACATAGACTCAGCAAAGCAAGTCCACATGCAGTGAGCTCTAGTAGCCGCAGAAGAGCTTTAGTGGCTATCACTACCACTTTGTAGTAAGCAATAGAAGATTTTCTGCTGCAGGATTCAAACCCACGACCTAGGTCATGAAGTGTGAGCACCTCAACCTTGGGCTAAGAACCGGGTCAAGTAATGGCTGCATCGAATTGAAAAATGCCTGCTTGCAACCTGAATGGCAGGCGGCAGACATAATGGAGGCCTGGATTTTCGACCTGTAGGCAGCTATTTACAAATAGGCAATGCATGGCTACTGAATACCTTAACCGATGCAGTGAAACAAGATCTGTGTCAGTACGTTGGTCTCCAGTAAGTGATGCATAATGGTTTCAATCTTGTCCCAATACCACAAATTCCTCTTTCCCCTGGCATGTTTACGCTGTAGCGATGAGAGTTGTCAGCTCAGCAATTGCGCATCAGGAGAATCTTGTCGCTTGCAAGATGTTGCTAGCTGATTTTCTGCCGTTGCTGGGACAGCCACGTGTGAGAACCCGGGCTGTTAGCATGCCACACTCCTCGCTCGGAGTACTCGAACTGTAAGTTCCATTTCGATATTCCAGTAAGATTTGTGAAGCATACTGAAAGAAGCTTATCGTGACCTGCTGAACTATAACAATCTTCTCTGAGCAAAACCTCAGTTCGGATTTTATCAGAAACTAAGAAACAACCTATTTTTGGTGCCATAAAGGACAACCTCGATCTATGTTTGAATTCGGTTTTGATCATTCCTACACATGCATTCGCATTTGAGGTCCGGTACTGAAGGCTCCTTGCATTGTATTCTAAAAAACTATGGGGTGGGTAGAGCCACGAGAAAATCATTCATTGTTCATGGACGCATGCCAAAAGCCTGCTCAGAGACACAAAGTAACTTCACCGTTCATAAAATATTTACAAACATGAAACATTAAAGGTGGTTGCACGAAATATCTGGAAGAAAGATTCGATGAGGAATTGCATACCTCCAATTTCATTTCATTTGGGGCCTTGGTAAGATCCTCTTCACTGTCTGTGTCATCAGCATTGCTGTTGTCACTAGTGGCCGAGTCAGTGTCTCCACCACCTCGGTGAGAACCTGTGCTGTAAAAGAAGCCACCACTTTCTTCAATGACTTGAACTTGGTAGAGCACCACTTTAAAATGTTCAGGCAGTTTATAGATGGGTTCTCGGTTCCTGATCTTATCAACATACCCGTGTTTATCACTACCTTGGGTTCGAGTTGCAGCTGTAGCCCTGAAGGACGAGTCTACGGCAATTGAGCACATTATTTCAGCCGACGTTGGATCTGTTAGAGATAGCCTGGCCATAGCAGTCCTAGAACAATATGATAAGCATTCACTCTTAAATAAAGATGCACACAGCTATAAGCAGAATACAACTACATCACGAGGGTAAGCATTGACAAATGATACTTTTGAATAATTCTGGTCCATGGATCACAGCGATGTCGTTATTGTCCTGTTTCCTATAAACTATCACGACCACTTTCTTTTTTAAGGAACTTGTCTCAGCAACAAAAACACATGTGTCCTCATTCCTATTTTCAAGTCCTGGCAATAATCTCACACAAGTGTAATTTTCACTTCCAAAGCTATCAGGATGTAAACAATAGATGATACACCCATCGGTTTGCCAACTCCACTATGGGGAACAATGCAGCTGGCATAGAATGTTCAAGTATGCGTGGCAATTGCACGCAAAGGCGATCATCGGGAGGATATCAAGCAAGCACGATGTAGCAAGCTCTGTAGCTCGACCTGCGTTCTCTTGCTCTGGCCTACTTGTCCAAAACACTGCTCAATCAGCCTTCACAAACTAAAACCCACTCTTCTGATGCAAGTCGTTGAGCTGTGAATCTTAATACCCCTTCAAACACTTTGGAGATGGTGCCTTAAGTTCTTATGCTCCCAAATCGTGGAGCTCACTCCCGACTGACATGTGAAACATCACTGCATTTGCTTCAAGCATGTGAAATGTCTTTGGAGTGCTTATGCATGCTGACACTGTGAATGTTACCACAAACCGATTGACATGCTTCTTTCCAGCACATGCAAAGTGCCTAAAAAGAGATTTAGTCCTCTCAGGATGCTTTATACGTGTTTTTTAGTGTCACACTATTTTTAGGATTGACTTCAATATCACAGTATATGTGAAGAAGTATGTAAAACAAATACCCATAAATGCCAATGCTGAAAGCCGGCTGCGCTTCTACCGATTCCGTGATGTTGTCTTGATGAAACAGCACTCAAAGACTACACGATGCCCTGTTTTTTCCTGGTGTGCTTGCACTCCCATTGCTTCCTTGTGTACCCCAGTTTCCTGGACTGACAGTTCCCACCTGCACTATTTTTTCTCTCACACACCTTTTCTCTCTCTAACTAATCATCTTCCCATCTTTTTCCTCATTACTATGTCACTCTCCATTTGCTTAGAAGCTTTAATGTTATCTATTACTGAAGTGCCACTGCCTACATGTGTGTTGGCTTACTTGTATTATATGTATATATATATTTATTTATTTATATATTTATATATATATATATATAATTAATTAATTAAACAGCTTACAGCTTATTTATACATAAGCAGAAGAGCCTTAACTGCTATCACCGCCGCAAGCAGTGGGCAATAAAGGATCGCCCACTGCAGGAGTCAAACTCACGACATGAGTCGTGAAGAGTGAAGACCTTACCCCTGGACTAAGACCCAGGGGGAAAAGGCTCTACTAGAGCGTAAATAAATAATTCATTTGTATAGCGCCCCAAGAGAACTTAATCTCTATTCAGGCGCTTCACATATGCCTCAGAGCTCGAGCCCACGACCTCAGCCAGGCCTTGGTCGGGGCGAGCACATTAACCACTGGACCAAACCAGAGCGTAGCCAATAGCTCGAGCTTAGGAAAGTGATCGGGCAAATGTACGATATACGAATAGCGAAATATACATGCCAAGTCACATAATAAATGTCGTGCGACTGTGGAAACATGCAAATGCAACCGCATAGCATTTTTTTAAATGACAACTGTATCTGCAAAGCAAAATGGTAACCTTAAACCTGGAAAATAAAAAGCAGTTTCCGAAGCACCACTGCATAAAATCTTGGTTGCCAAATACTCACAAGTCCTCGCCTTCACTCTGGTCCTCTTTCCTCTTCACTGCCACGAGATTTACGGTTTTCTTCGGTGTACCGGGCGCTGAGAGCCTGCCACTGCTGCTTTCTCTAGAAACGAGGATATATCCTTGAAAGGTTTCATGCCCAGTTATTTAGGCTGCTTTTTTCATATTTATGCATCGTAGAGCTAACTCGTTTAGCTGAATCGTTCGTAATTTTCTGAAAAGTAATTTTTGCCTAAAACCCAGCTGAGTAAGCATTGACCAACGTTATAAAGTGATTATACGTACCAACATGTGTAAGTATATCCATCTCTAACTCAACACAGCTACGTTGAGTAAATCAATGTTTCCCTAGATTTTTTTTTTACATCGAACTCAAAGCTCAAGCAGCTTCAGTGTTCACGCGGTAGCAAACATACTCTATCTCAAACAACAAGGAACAAGCGAGAAGCGAAGTTGAGTAAAGAGGGCAGTCGAGGAAGTGAGTAGCAGCTCAGGACGGCTTGAAAGTATGTGCTTCAGTCGGCAGCATTTGAGATGATTTCGCTGTATAAGAATTGTGGAAGTAGCTCCACAGCCTAGGACCTGCAGACCAAAAGCTTCTGTCCCCAACGATCATTAAGCGTAGGATCGAACAGCTGTTCATAGAGGACCTGTGGGTCGAGGAGGCTGAAACTAGAGCAGTAGCTTAGCTAGGTATAAAAAAAGAACAAGCCATGCGGGCATTGTAGGTCAGATAAAGATTTTGCTCTGTATCTGTTGATCAACCGGGAACCATTACAGCCAGAGCAGAATTTCGTAGGTTTTCCAACCAAACTTGCAGCCCTATATATCAATCGGCTGTAAAGACTTTAAAAGTTTTTGGTAGCCCAGGCAAAGTTGAATGACTGCAGTCCAATTGAGACAAAACCAGAAAACTAGTAAGATATTTAGCCACCTGCTGCATTACGAGGTCTGTAATCTTGGACAGTGATAGAAAATGATGACTAGCTGTGGAAGTGGTCTTTTCAATGAAAATTTTACATGTTAAGCAGTTGTCAAAAAAGGACATTTAATAGTTACAACCACTTAAAGACAGCTGCACTACCGCATAGCCAATTAAAAGTGTGAAGTCTCTTAGCATAGCATTACGGTTGGGGCTTCATGTGAGTAGGCTTTGGCTTTTATCGGCATTTAGCTCAATGAAATTGGCCATCATCCAGGATCGAATGTCTGCAAGGAAGGCATTCAGTTTATCAGCTGCTGAAGCTGATTCCGGTGATGTAAATGACAAATATAGCTGAATAACGTCATGATAAAAGTGATAGCTGATGCACCTTGTCACTTTTCTGAGAGGCTCCTTCTAAACCGAGAACAGCAAAGGGCCGAGAAAGGACACTTGTGGAACTCCTCAGGTGACTGGTGTGCAGGAGGCGGGACCACCAGACGACGAAGAGTGGATGCGATCGAACCAGTCCCTGCACATCACAGATTGACAGCTTATAGGTTCTCTAAAAATATGGCAGGCACAACATGACCATGGTATGCAAATATGGTTAGCCACATCATAACTTACTGGGCTGCCAACTGACTGCTTCCGGATGAAGATGAGTCACCTGAAAATAAAGAATAAAATCCAATGAATCATTTTACAGCAATTTGTTTAGTACTTCAGGTTGTCTTTGTAATGGGTGCACCACTCAACACTAATATTAACAAGAATGTGCATGGTGCTGTAAGAGAACTAAATCTCTTTCACATTTGCTCTTTGTCACCTGAAAAGTGATAAGGCACACAATTTCAGTATACATAAACACACAGAGGAAATTTCACGAGGAAAGAGAAAATTATATGAGAAATCGGTGAGTTTCAGCTTCTTTTTAAATGTCTTCAGTCAGGGAATGTCATGGGGTCAGTCGTTAGTTAGTTCCTTGCTTCGGAAGCATACGAACTGAAAGGACTATTGTTCAGAGGCACAGCTACGTATATGACTTGAGAATGAAGAGCAACTCGTACGATGGGAAGCCTGATAAGAAAGCATGTCCGACCAGATTCATATTTCAGACCGAAGTAAGAGAATGCAGGGGCCTAAAGGTTATTGACAGAACCTTAAAGTCAATTTGTTGCTTGAATGGAGCCTAAGCTGGTCAGTGAGATGTGATGTAATGTTCGGTTTTTGACAATACAGACGTAACATTGCATACCCGTTGCACTGCCGAAGTTAATCACTTCCAGAGTACCACTGCCGGGCTAAAACGAAAAAGAAAATTGGGAAAATGACAGACAATCTGTAGCTGTAATATGCCAGTTATCTCAATAACCTGTCATCCATAGTCCAAATTGCAAGACGAAACAAAGTTTACCTTTCCGATCTGTTACATAAATTATATGCAAAATGAGAGCACATCTGTATTAATTTTCAGCCTTCTAAGCCACAAAACCTCGTAGTCAATGCTAGATGCATTATATCACTTAAGATAAATCCTTTCAACAATAGTTAAAAAGCAAGCTGGGCCATTGCACTACTTTACTACAGATCCACTCTACCATCATAGGAACAGTGGCATCACTGCACCCTTGTCAGCATCTGCTCACACACTGCAGTAGTTGGCTGTAGTGTGCGAGTGCCTATTACCATGAAGCTAGTGCCATGAGCTCCGACTTTAGTTGGGCTTCACACAGGAATCGATACGTGATTGTTAAGGTACTGAACTTGCTGTGAGCACACGGTCAGCGCTAAGCAAAGCAAAAGTAGAGATCGGATTATTAGACAGCCACATTATTTTTATAGCTGCAGGCTAAGTGGCTTCGTTACTGCTGTGGGCACTTAAAAAAATTGTCTGTTGCAGGATTCAAACCCAAAACTATGCAGTGCGAGCACCTTACCCCAGTGTGAGCACACTACCATGGTCAAAAGCTGCATTTACAAAAGCTACACCATCCGGCTTTTGTATGATCATTTCGTCTGATGTTCATGATGCTCTTAGATGGCATTGGCCAAATTCCTTTAGCAATCTTTCTAGTCGGCAAGATGGTTCCAAAAAAGTTGGATCCTGTAAATGCAGCTTTAGACCCAGGCACACCAAATACATCGACAGCCTAGCAGGCTATAGATACTCTGAAAACCTGTCTTGGGCTTTAAAGGCTTTGAAGCCTAACAAATGATGCAAGTTCAACTATTCAAGTGAAATCAAAAAATCATTTTCTGCTTTAGAGAGGCCTCGCTAGCAGCAAAATGCAGTCCAGATATGGCTGAAATGAAGCAAAAGTTCTGTTGCTCCAGGTTCTGGTGGCTTGATACATCGATTTGCAGTATAAGCTAGCCTAACAGTCTAGCAGTTCCATTGATACTTCCTTTGCCAGCAAACTAGGGGGACAGCTTCAGACCCATTCTCTAAGTGCACAGCCAAAATGCAAATGCATGCCAGCTACTGCCAGTGTGCCAACCAACCCGTATAAAAGAAACGCAGCCATAGTAACTTGATTGGTCATAACTCTGACGAAAAAAGGTTTGCAAAGGCTCCTTGATGGGTCTTCCATCAATAAGCCCAGTATGGCGTTTTCCAGAGCTGGTTTGGTCCGGTGGTTAAGGTGCTTGCCCCGACCACGGTCTGGCTGACGTCGTGGGCTCGAGCCCCGAGGCATATGTGAAGTGCCTGAATTGAGATTAAGCTCTCTTGGGGCGCTATACAAATGAACAACATGTATTTATTGTGGTGATTTAACACTACCTTCCTCTGGCTTTTGAGTGGTGCTCCATTCACTACTACAGAGCAACAGCACTGTGATGCTACTTTGGAATTAATCTTGGCACACAATATACTCCTATTGCATATTTTATTCCATACGATAAGTGTGCAGGCATGCCAAAATCAGATCTTTGTAGAAACTAGCCCATCAAATATACAACAGTCTCGTGCTGTGTTCGGCCAGGATGGGAGTTAATTAAGCATTAAAGAAGAATGTTCAATCTGTACAGTTTCAGAACCACTGTATATTAATGCTTCTGCTACCAGCCTTACTAATACTGTTCACAATCCAATCTGTAGCAATATAGCCCATCCATCTGCCCCGTACGAACTCCTTCGACAGGGTGATGCAGCCCATAAATCAGCTCGAACAGACAGCTTGGGCTTTTGACAGGATTCAAAGCACAGTACATGCAATCACCTAAAGCACTACTGAAGTGCATGTTGAATGCAGCACAAGCACTACAAACAGGGTAGCTGCCAAATTCTAGATTATCCAGGTTCAAACGTAGTGATTTACCATGTCTTTGTAGTGGGGGAATTATAAACCTAGATCGTAAGCAGGTGGCGACCACAGTCTCTCAGCCAGTTGCAAATACGTCAACTTTACTTTGCTCCTGCTTTTTGCTGCCGATCCTGGCACCTCTTCTTTTATGAGCACCTAGAATCTTGCCTGAGAATCACTGGTACTGCACTTAAGTCATATCTCAATAGGATTTCAGAGTGCTGATGTAAACATGCAATCATCACCAGGGGAGTCTTTAAAGTGTGGAGTAACCCATGAATCTGTACTCAATGCATGACTTTTCACAATTAATGTGCCCCCCTTTTACCACCTGAATTGCCAAGCCAAATCTAAGCTTTCATTTGTATGCATATTACACACAGCTGTGCCTATGCTTCTATTCCTCCCTGCCATTCAACATGTCGAACTGTATTAACTCCCTTGCGTCAGTATTACTTACATTTGAAATTGGATGGCCGCAGACAGTCTCAGATTGACAATAAAACCAAATTATTAGAATTTGGAAAACATGACATCTCGGAAATTGAACAGGCTCACCTTCAAAATAATCTGCTCTTCTAGATGACTATCACATCCGCAATCAGGTCTGCTTACTAACAGTTATGTACCAGTTCAAAAATTTGGGCCGGCTTAGATAAATATACCACTACCAACTTCGTCCAACGTAGGTCTTGCTGCCTGTGTAATAACACACTTACACTAAGTGCAAAACTCGGCACCTAGGTTTGCCTATCGTGAACATGACTACTGCCTCATTACACTGCTTTCCACCGGCCTGCTCTGGCTACCCATCAAGCAGAATATTGACTTCAGGGGTTTGCCAGTCACTTTTAGATCTCCCCACTCTCTAGCTCCAACTTAAGTCATTTAGGTGTGCTTCTTGCCAACCTCAAATCCTTACGAGACTATGCCTTCAGTTCACTAAAACTGACGTCATGCCACTCCCTTATTTAACAACATTTAAAAACAAGCTAAAATCCAACCTGTTCCTCCCACTTGCATGCTTACACGTGCTGACATTTAATTTAATCACTAACCCACTTTGACATACTTCCTTTCCAGTATTTTTAAAGTGCCTAAAATGTATTTAGTTCTTTCAAGGTGCAATAAAAATGCCTTATTATTAATACCATTATTATTAATCGATACTGAGATCTAACTTTTGCTATGATGCCCATAATCGCTTCATTAATTAAAGCTGGCATGCATATGTTCAATTAATACTAAAAAAAATTCAATATTTTGATGTCAATGGCATCAGAGCGATGAAAGTATGAAAACTTATTTTGTTTTTTAATATTTATTATAACAACAATTCCAACAATAGCCTCACTCACCACTGCCCCAGTCTAGAGAGATAACTTTGCTCAATGTAGTGGGAGCCACGTCAAATAAACTACCAATTGAAGATCATGGACAAAATACGATAAATAACGTTAAGGTATTGTATAAACGGTGCCTATGATTTCGAGATATCGTTATTCATTTGATTTCAGTAAAATATAAACTTAATTTCTAGGCGATGAAGAATGCTACGTGACCCCTAGACCTACTGGTCAGTTTTGAAAATTGAACACCCTAAGCACTATGGAGGGATACGGAGGAAATTTTGTTTTTATTTAAAATAGGGAATGACCATGCACTCTTTAAAATAACAAGTACCGGCATTCTTCCAAAATAATAACTGTGTATGATCTCTACAAAAGCAAGTCACCTTTAAAAGCCCAACTGATACGAGCCTGATTCTTTTGTCAAGTGAGTGCAAAAATGCCCGTTGCGCACTTAACACATTTTCAGACATCAGAAATAATTAAAATTTTGAGGTCTAAAGATGTTTATCATAACGAGAAAATACATTCTCCTACGATAGACCAATCTTGCAACCTCGGCCTTCGAGTTTCGGAATCGCAAACTGGCCTTCGGGTCTGCCAAACTGTAAACTCTCGATCAATGCTGGCTGTACACAGTGCAACAATCTCCGAACACGCGAGGTCATTACCACGCGAGGTCATTACCGAAGGAACCTCATTGTCATCAACAAACGCCCTATGGTGGGGACAGGTTGGGTTTTAGCTTCTTTTTTAAATGTTGTTAAGTAAGGGGATGGCATGATGTCAATTTTTTAGTGAACTGGAGGCATGATCTCCAAAGCTACATGGATGAAAAATTTCCAGGCGGAAGTGAAAGCACATGCATGATATTTCAGCAGCTTTCCTTAATCGAGTATGATGTTAGGCAACACTGCATACAGCCAAAGGCATGGGGAGAGGGGGGCTAAAGTAGTCGGGGTGTGGCCGAGCGGCTACAGGCGTTCAACCCACCACCCAGGGGCATATCAACTTTAGCCTCTCTCCCAACCCATTAGCCTCCTCGGTTGGGCTATCCATCAAGCATCGTATCGACTTTAAAGTTTACTAGCTCCTTTTTAGGACCGTTTTTTCTCTTGCTCTAGCCTGCCTTCCGAACTTTAGCTCGTATACTCCCAAAGCCGGTAACTCACTCCCGAGTGAAGTTACAAATCTCCCTGACTTGATGACATTTAAAAGAAGCTAAAAATGCAGTGGTTCCTCACAGCATTTGCTGGGTCCCTGCGAATAGTTCTTTGCGTGCTTATGCGTGCTGACAATGACGTCGGTGGTGGCTAACGAGGCGGCTCATCGTAGGCCTGCTAGGCGGCTCATCGTAGGCACACAGGTTTTAAGGTAAGCCTGCAAAAGGGGCCTACAGGGCCTACAAATAGATGCTAGAACATTCGTGTAGCTCCCCGTCAGCGCTCTGGTTCCCTAGCGAGTCTCTCGGTGCTTTTTTCAGCCAAAGACTCTAGAATCTTCCGACGACCTTGCACCAACGCATTCTCACTGAGTTTCTCCAAAGGGAGGCCACACTTTTGTTGTAGATGGTGCCACATTGGCTGCTAGAGCGGCGTACCTTCAGCGCTCGCGATCACGATCGATGTCGATTTCACGAGGGAGGCAATCATTTTCTGGCGGAGTTGATCACATTTTTGGAATCGCTTCTGAATTAATTCCTTTCTGTTATATCCCAAGGATCCTGCTGAGCGGCAAGCTGCTTCAGGCTCTCAAAATTAGGGCACAACTTTTTTCTATTATTTTAATTATAATAAAAGTAATAAATTGATGTAGCGCCCCAAGGGAACAAACTCTCTGTCTGGACACTTGACATGCGCTGAAAAGAAAACGCATCGACTGCTTGGTCAAGCGTAAGGAGAGAGATATAGTTCTCTTAGGGAGCTACACAACAAACGACCTATTATTATAATTACAGGGACTATCACAGTTTCAGAACGCACAAGAAAAAACACACAAAAAGGAAAATTCACGCGGCGGAGCAACGACTACCAGGAGCATGTAGGTTTTTAGCTTCTTAGTAAATGTTGCTTAAAGGCGTGTCTAGCACTCCCAAAACCTTACAGGAGTTAGATTAACTGTTAAAGAGGACAGTAAAATAAGATTTAATACAATAAGTCTTTAAATGGACTGAAGAGCCTTTCAGAGTGGATTTTGAAGCGAATGCCTTTAAATGTCCCACACCCTCAAGCTCAAGGTTTACCTCTAACCCAAGCCAAAATACCGGCGCTGAACATACACAGTTGCAGTACACCCGCAACAATTCGATGCAATTTTTAAACTACTAGATGCTTTAGCCAAGCCATTTTGAAACAGTACCGTATCAAGATTAGCATGAATCCTTTAATAGCAATTCTTTACTCTCCGCCCTGAGCCAGAGCTGATGTTATGTTCGTGCGAAACTCCGCGGACACTCCATTCCGGTATCCCTATAATATTCATATACCTGCAAACCATGGCTTGCTTCTTATACTTTCTTTTACTACTCAAGTGGTAACGCATAGGGCAATCCAAATTCCATTCTTAACAAGCGATATTAAAAATAACAACGTTTAAAAATATCCGCACCGCATTGACCAGACTCTTTGACGGATGTTCGGCCAGCTGGCGTATTCGAGCGCCGCGAAAGAGAAGAGCTATATTTTTCCATCATAAGTACCGCCGGTTTTATTAGTCACTTCCTTAAGCAAACTTTAAACTTAGCCATTCATTTTTGGCGAATCCTGAATTATGATGAACAAGCGCCGCATGCATTATTGTCATTTCGATATTCTGTCAAGTCACCGGCTGGATTCCTAACCGTAAAGATGTTGAACTTTCTCTATGGACAACAGAGCCATGAACACGTGGGATTAAAACTGAGGTTTGTCATACATCAACCGCTGTCGTGCTCTGCTATCACTGCCCACCTGCACACATAGATATTGCTGCAGGAATCAGTAGCCTTTCTTCGAGGCGCAAGCTCCATCCGTATCTGGTCACCCGGCAGCGAGGTCTAGCACCCGCTACGCTCGCGCTTTGTGCGTGCGAAAGACTTTCAGAACTGCTATACGCGTTCGTGACAGTACTTACTCTCGAAGGTGCCTTGCTTTGTGCCTTTCGCATGATTTATTGAGCCTAAAAAATTTCGCTAAACTTTAGGCAAGAAAAGATACAGTGTCCATTTCCATGCTGCTTCATCAACAACAGCTGCAACTCACTCTTTAAACTCCGAAGTCGCTCGATGATGTAGACGGTGCTTGAGAACGCCACTCATGTGCACTCACCTGAGTCTTTTAGAACTTACTCCTTAAGCTATGACTGCGAATCTTCGATCCACATTTTATCCGTTTAAAGCACTCTCTGACGCCGTGTCAAGCCACCATAGCGTTGAAGTGCGATCAGGCGGAGTCGACCACTAACACTGACCACCCATACTGCTTCCGGAAGCTGTTTCCCAGGCATCCAAGGTCAAGGTAATTGTTGACTCGTGCCTTGCCTTCCGCGGTTGGTACTTTGCTTCTGCAATATTTGTGAACAGCATTTGATTTTTCTTATGGAGCTTTAGCTTGAATGCAATAAATGGAAAAGTCTTCACTTCGGCCCAGCTATATGTTCACTTAATCCCACCCAAGCCATCGATAGGACTCGTGAAGTGTGACCAAGCTCTTGTACTGAAATTGAAGGCAAGCTGCCGGTTGTCCTACATGAGGCTGTAGTGCGCCTGGCCTTGCGTCTGTTTTCATGCAGAGAAAACAATGTGCATCTAGCAGTAATCGACTGACCATTCGTGCTAGAGTATGCGGCTGAGTTTCGATTAGTAACCAAGCGAGGTAGTGCGAAGCCGAACCGAGGCAGTCGTTTTTGAATGACATTGCAATAACTTGAATAGTAGGATCTACACTGAATGTGCATGCAGCACAAGTGCGCTAGTGATGGCATGAACTTCGCTACCCATAACCTATTCAGAATTACCTGCCGCCTACTATCTAGTTTATTTATCTGCCGCCTTATAGTTGTAAAGAGAATCACGTTGTATTTTTTACTTGGTCAGAACCATGACGGCGTCAGCAGTATTAGAATTAGCCATATTTACGTTTTCCCGCAGCTGCTTCCTTAAAGAGTGGCTGTTATATTATCCAGCAAACATTAGTAAATCATAGTATATCACTGAGCCGCTAAGGTGCTTAAAGGGGTTTTTATCATGAGCACATGTTAAGTCTGCAATGTCAGAGATTAAAAATGTATGCAAGATAATGCAAATGCCACGGTACTAATAGAAACGTGGGTCAGCCTTCCGTGGAAAGATGCATTTATGCATGCAGATCAATCCAAGTTTCCATCAGTAAATTGTAGCTTATTGTACAGCCTGAAACACCATCCAGAATGCGAATGCTTTGCAGCACACGGCCGTTACCCGTGAGGTTCGCGTACTGCTTAGAGAAGCCTCGGAGGAACCTGTGGTTAGGGAAATTTAAGTTTGAGTTGTGAAATTGGTTCTCTGCTCTTAACAGCAAGCCAATTTGATGGTGGCTTGCCCATCCACACCAAGTACGTGAATAATTGCAGGTGTCACGATAGAAATCGTATGCCAAACATATCTGGAGCCTATCCAGTCTGACCCGTGACTCGACAGCAGAACCCTGGATCCATCGACTTGTGTCGGGTTGCCGTGACGTGTTATGAACTGGATACAATGACCGACGAGCGATCAGAGAGGGCATTAAGCCATCAGCTGCTCGCCGGCTTCATTAAAGGCGTCCACGCCAAGTTGCGCGAAAGCTTACGACAAAGTAAGGATCGCGGCCCTAAAAAAAGTTACTGTGTTTTCTAAGCACCTTCGCTCAGGCCTGTGCATTTGTGTGCCTAGTCAGAAGCTTGTGTGCGCTTTATCGGCATGCGTTGGATGTGTACTATTGGCGCAGTGCCTGCTGCCTCGTGACATCCACTGGCTAGCAGACCAGGCAGGCACTGTGATAGCAAGCAGCTATTGAGTATGTGCTCAAATTTGGCAGGTCTGGGCTGCCGTCATGCTGCTCCTACTCATGCCGAAGTTTAGCACTGAAAGGTCACTAGACATACGCCTGACTGCTATAGAACTAAGCCTGTGCTGCATTGAATCTCGATTAACGTTCACCGTGTAGAGTGTCTGGCTTTAGCAGACTAATCGTGACAACATGGAATTACGCTGCCGACTAAAACGTGAAACGCCGTCTTTGATGCACAGCCACACAGTGCCGCACCTAATGCCCAGCAAACCTCCGACGATGAAAATTGCATGATTGCGACTCCCAAGTTTGCCTCGGCTGCATCCTTGCCCAAACCGTTGCCACCCGATGATTTTGTCAAGTCCGACGGTGAAACCCTCGTTTCCGTATATCCACGGCATTGGGCTTAGAGGAAATCATTTGCACACAGCGTAATTGCAGTGCTAGTTTTACCGAGGGACCGGCTTCAGCTTGAAGCTTAAGAATACGAAGCTACAGAGCAGTAAGTCAGGCTTTCGGCTTTTGCTCGTCGATTAATGTCAGCAGCGCCAGACGACACGCTCTGGGCATTGCTGGCAGTTTTGTGCGACCAGAAGACCTGTCTTAGCCAGGCCATGGCCTTAGTTAGCTGGATTGCAAGTCCTGCACGGTGGCTTGTGGTATAACTGTGGACGAGATATTTTCGCTTGCTTTGCACCGTAGTTCCTACAAAACTCACGTCTTGCTATTGGGAAAATGTTATCCTGCTGTAGAAAGGAACCAAATGCAATATGCTGCATACGTCTGCATAAGAAATCGCATTATGCCGTGCCGATAGGTATGCAAATTGACCCACCCTGTCAGAGCAGCCTTGACGTCTGAAATTGACCATGTCAACCTCGTTAATGCCTGGATGGACTGTGCAGTCAGTTTGATGCACTTCACAGCATATTAGCTGGCTAAGCAGACCGGCATAAAAAAAACTACACTCTTTCTGCCAGTAGTTTCATTTCGATCCTTACTAAGATGTACAATCTGTATATCTTAGTTCGAATGGGCATTTAAGATTTTCCCTAACCACCGAAGAGAGGAGAGCACAGAGATAGAAAGGAGAGCAGAGAGCGAGAGAACTAGAGAAAGAGAGAGAAGGGAGAGCACTAAAGGACGTGTAAAGATAGAGACGCTCAGAGAGCGAGAGAGAGAGAGAGAGAGAGATTGACAGAAAGGCAGACAGACAGATAAAGAGTGATAAGACACACGGTCTGAAAGAGAGACCCTGAGAGAGCAAGCAAAAAGAGAACTGGGGGAAAGAGAGAAAGCATGGGAAAGGCAAGAGAGAGAGAGAGAGAGGGAGAGAGGGAGGGGGAGAAAGACAAAGGAAGAGACACAAGTGAACAAACAAGAGATTTTGGCTTGGATCCTGTGCTCGACAATAGAGTACTCGTTTATTTACTGGCTGAACCATGGTTTGGCCTAGTTGAAATGGCAGCAGCTTAATCAGCTAGTTTCTGACTGATATTCAATATTTGCGGTTTGTGAATTGTGACACCTAGGAACCGATAATTCGAGATAATCTATGACCGAAGCCACATACAAGCGATGCCATGCAATAGGCAGTGAGTTGTGCTTCCGGAGTTAATGCTGGCATTTGCGCTTATTTGAGCTCTAGGCCACGGAGCCGTTGATGTAGGTCATGGCCGTCGTTGAACGCCTGTAACCCCTTAGTTATTGTCAAATAGACTTCTCTATGCCACGGATATGGACGGATGTGTTATGATATGGGTGCTCTTCGTCCATGTTTCACTTCTGCCCATATATATATATAAAATTCATACCTGCATGTATTGATGCTGCTCCTATAAGTCGTTAGCCGTGAGACAAGGTTCGGGCGTCGCCAGTAATCGTTGCGCATTGGTTGAGACTAGCACTGCTACAAGCGCTGGGTTTGCAGCCTATTTCTTTCTGGACTTGAAAGCCGTCTTCTCCTTTGTAACGTAGTGTGTGAAGGCTGACACATTTGAGTTTCTTAAACAGACGGTGGCGATTTTGACAAGGCCTGGTCTCAGCACATCGGCGATCAAAAGCTACTAGCTGACTATGCAGCGGCCATGCGCACCTTGGCCAACGATCACTGGGAGCCCAGCTGCAGTGCACGAGGTGATATCTCACGCATCACTTGGTGCATCCAGGCGTGCCTTTCATACTTCCAGAATGGGGGCCTACAGCGCTGCATGGACAAGGATAAGCGGAGACTTCGGTACCATGCTCCTTCGATGGTGCCGTGTGCATCCGGTATGCTAATCTTCTGTTGTACCTTTTTTATGCATCAACGACTTTGATAGTTTACATAGCTTGGTTTACATGACATGTGCTTTCAGGTGCATTTGAAAAGACCGAAACCGTTGGCTCTCCCATTGAAAGGAAATATGCCATAATGCTTGCAACATGCATAGACTGGGTCGTGGGATGCCATATAGTTCCAACCTTTTACTCGTTAAGTGGTCTAATCATTTCGTATAGCACATCAGCATGGGAACTTATGCTCGCCCTGGGTCTTAGCCTAGCACTAAGGTGCTCACACTTCGCAATTGTGATGTTGGAGTCCTGGCATCAGGCAATTCTTTGCTGCGTGCAGGTGAAAAGCCCCCCCCCCCCCCCCGATGAAAGCCGCCAATACTCGCATGTTGCTATATAAATGAGGCCATTCGGTGAATAGGCATATTAGGTCACTTAATACTTACAACGTCTTCTGATCAGTCAGACTCCTGACTTCCTCGACCACTAGAAAACACACTCGGTCGATTTGTTTATACGGCATGTGATGGCACCATTCTTTCTTTGCAAGCTAGTCGAGTAAAAAAGGTCACTTTCCACCCATCGCTGTCCAGCTGTACGTTCCTGCCCATCTTTTTTCTGCCTTCGCCAGCCCATCACCGTGATGGGCTGCTTGTTTTCATTACTTATTGCTGTCACTTTACACCGATGCCTATGTCTGTGCTACCCTCGTGTTGCTGTCACGTGACACCGATGCCTATGTCTGTGCTACCCTCGTGTAATTAATTAGTAGCTGCAATCGAGTGATGGGTGCTGCTTTGGCGTAAGCACAAGGATACTTGCCTTGTTTATTTTTACGAAGTTAAAGAAGTCCACTGGCCACAAACTTGCTTCGTAGTGTTCTAGTTGTAAGGCACAATATCGAATTAAACAATCGCCTGAACAGTTGTGCCCTAAACCTGAATTTGCAAGTTAAAATGTGCTCACAGGCTGAGCAATAATAACCAGCTCGTGGTATTTGGTATGCTCAGCGATTTTCCACGGGCTGAACCGTTATTGAACCCCAAGTTCTGAGCCTGTGGTAAGGTGCATGCACTTTGCAACCGGGTCGTGGCTTCGAGTCCTTCGGCAGACAATCCTTTATTGCCTGCTGCAAGAGGGGTGACAGCCACAAAGGCTCGTATGCATCTGCAGCTATATGACTGAGACTTTTAAATCAGCTAACATTTATTTTCACTTTTACCTCGGCCTTTAATAATAATAATAATACATTTGTATTGCACCCTCAGAGAACTGAATTTCTTTCTAGTCACTTTAAAGATGGTGCATAAAAAGCATTACCAAGGGGCCCTCAGGGGGCCAGCCCTGCTTCCACCCGACTCCTCTCCACTCGAATCGCCAGGAAAGATAATACAGCAGTCATCCGACAGCAGTGCTTAATTGGCCTTCACTTCCAGACCGAGAATGAGTCCTCCCCTAATTTCTGCTGCTGCTGTCGGCCTATTGAAACACTAGCAAAAATAAGCTCGTATTAAGGCTGTAGGGCTTGGCTATCATCGAGCAATGAGGTTGCTTAAAAGCTGCCAGTAAGGGGTGTAACAAGCATGGAGCCTATAACTGTACAAGAACACACGACTGCTAGTAGTCGACGACCTTCGTGTCAGTGGATCCGGCATCTTGAATTATGATCTCAAAAGGATTTCTGAAGAGATATGCCTGGGCACCTCACCATGCATAGCTTTCTGTGCCCCCAAGAGGCTAGTGCATCAGGTACATGTCTGTTCTAAGGCACCACACAAGTCTGTCAACATTGGAAGGGCTTGCGTCCACCTTTATCCCACGAACAATTGTCTCAATCCAGCTCGGAATCAGCATAAATCACTTGGAGGTATTTTTGGGGAGTGGACTTACAAAAAACCGAATTGCATTAGTCCAAACTGCAAGTCATGAGGGCTAGAATCGGGCTGCTCTATCACTGTGTTACAACATCTCAAATTTGACACATTCAGTACGATCAGAGGCCATTCATTAGCGTACCACTTAGTCTGGAGGCAACCGCCTGCTTGTATCCGAGTCACTTAGTACGTAAGGCCATGAAGACCAAAGGCCTAGTCATGACTTTTGCTGCTCTCTTTTCATCAAAAATAAACTGCGACTTCATATTGATATGCTGGTTTTTAAATGTGTGCACACCGTTGTCATTGGTAGCTGGTAAGACACAAATAGCAGGTTCTGTTTTAATAGTAATAATAATAATAATACATTTGTCTAGCACTCCCGAAGAACTAAATCATTATCTAGACACTCTTTTTACATATGCCGTACAGGAAGTTTGTCAAAATGGTCAGTGACTCTTATGTCAATTTCTAGCTCAGCAGTATCAGCTGGCTGGGTAGGATTGTAGCTCCACGACCGCAACCTGTGCCACAAGATAATTAATCAGCGTCTGTAATTACCTTTCGTCTAGGTGACTGTGGAACTACGAGTGAACATGTTCAAGACAGCAGCAGCCTGCGCTGCTGTGGCAAGGTATTTGCATCCCACTCTGACCTGGAGTCGCATCGGACGGCGTTTCTGAATAGTCATGCAGAACAGCCACAATTGTAAGTTCAGTGCTAGCTGATGGCCTGCCTAATGTTGTCCTGGTGATGCCTGTTATCGATGCAGTTTGCTCTCAATTGGCACTTCACCTTTTAGCTGTTTGCCATTCACTGGCAGAATAAGACTACTTGACGTTGGGAGCTGCTATAATCCGTTTCGTCTGCATAGCGACTTTTTCACTATAGGGCTGGACCTGTGTCCAGCTGCAGAGGTGTGTGGCTGGACTGCAGACTTGCACTGCATACTTTATTCGCTCCCGTTACTACTATCCAGTTGGCTCCAACTTTGCTTTAAGCTTCTCATGCTCTTTCTCTCTTCTTTCTCTCTCTCCTCTGTTTCCCCTCTTTCTATCCTCTTTCTCTCCCTCTCTTTACCTCTGTTAACGCTTCTCTCTCCTATTTCTTTCTCTATATCTTTCTCTCTCTCTCTCTCTCTCTCTTTCTCTCTCTCTCTCTCTCTCTCGCTCTCTCACTTCCATTCCTTTCTTCCCTCTCTCTTTCTTCCCTCTCTTTCTTCTCCACCTGTCTCCTCCTCGTTCTCATCTCTTCTCCATCTCTAGATCGTCTCAAAGCGTTCTTCTTCTCATATACTTTCTTTCACACATTTTTATTTTTGTATGCATTGCTACCTTACTGTTTTGAATGTGCCCAATAACACACTAGTGTTAATGGTAACCTCCGCGTCGGCAATCTCGCTAATTGTTTTAGGATGTCCTACCTGCGGATTTTCTAGCTCTAGACGTCTTGGACCCTCTGACGTCCGACGACGATCTTTTAGTGGACGATCAGCCTGGTGTGCAGCTGCAGGCCATCAAAGCTCTGCTTCAGTACGATTCCGTCACTCCACTTGCAGGACAGACTTCGGCGACGGTGACGGCTATTCCCGGGCGGCTTTTTCACGCCGTCGTCTTCTCACTGTTGCTCGAGTACTTGCCCGAGCCGCACTGCCGCTGGCTGTGCTGCATCAAGGCTCACCGGCTCCTGCTCGTCGGCGGCCTACTGCTTGTGGTCACGCCCGACTCCAGCCACGTTGGCCGCCGAGCGAAGCAGATGAAGGACTGGCGCCATGCCATCGAGGCCATCGGTTTCAGCCGGTTTAGATACGACAAGCTGGAGCATGTGCATTGCATGGCATTCCGAAAGACGTCGGCCAGCTTGCTTACGTCAGAAAACGATGCAGAAGCCTCTGTCGTGGGATCGCTCATGCGCATACCGCAGGACGACTCGGCGTCCGACATGCCAACGGTGGCTGAGGAGACCAGAGGTTGCTGCGAAGCAAAATTAGCTTCCGACAACGGCAACACAGTGTTTCTCCACGACCTCGATGAATTTACTTTTTGATTACCTTTTCGGTGTGTGGCTTCAAGCGATCGCTCTGTCAACTTAAACCTTAACGACTGCATTGCGAAACGACCGCTTAATGCCGAGTATTTTTTCGTCTCGTCAACACTGTGTCCCTATTAATGCAGAATAACGCAGGTATTGAAGTGGGCGTTCGTATTTGTGCGACGCATTTACGCGAAGAGAATCTCACTTTGTAGGGGTAAGTTGCAATTGCTATAAATACTGTCTCCAGCTGTCGTTGGAAGTAGGGTACACTAATAATGATCGAAAAAACTGAGGCATCTGGATGAACTAAAAGTGAAGTGGTCGGATGGCCCGCAAGCCTCATTTATGCACCGACAGAAGAGTCTTAGCGACCTAGGAAGATTGAATTATCTTATGGCACTGTACAAATATTTCATAATTATTATGATCCTCTTGCACCAGGCAATAAATGAATGCCTACTACTGGACTCGAACCCTCAACCAGAATCGTAAAGTGCGAACACCTAACCTCTTTGCCAAGACTCAAGGACAAAAAAGCTGTTTTGATTCAGGATCAAACTGGGAACCTTGAGCTAATAAGGCAGTCGTGGTAGCTAAAGCTAAGGCTCAACTGGCAATCGATTTTGAGCTATCGTCGAGGTTGATTTTGCGGTCTAGCTGCTTTTGAAACTACACATTTTCCAAGTTCGATAGAGGCCGGTTCCCGTTTTTGTGCTTAATTTGATGATTGTAGGCTTAGGGATTTGTAGGAAATTTCTTAAGCTTTGCCTGAGTATTACTCCTTGATTAATTTAATAATTAAATCGATAGTATTTCTTGATAACTAACATTAAAGATGAAGTGGTGATCACTAAGCAGTGTGCAATTTTCTGCAACTCGCTCAGAAGATAGAGATGGTTTTTGTATGCAATCGAAGGCCGACATCGCATGCATCGCGAAACAAATCTGAAGTGATAAATAATTATTTAGCTGCTTGTCACTAGTAAGAATGCCTGCCACAGTCGGCATCAAGGGCAAAGTTACCATCATTTCGAAGTGGAAAGGGGACACGCAAAGTATAGAACCAACGTATCGCAAACATCTGTCAACAAAAACCTTAAGAATGTCTAGTTATAATAATTTGTTATTGTCCTGATGACACAAGGCACGTTCACTACGATGAAGCCACATCGTGGTGGACCTTGCATGGATGTTTAGAAATGAGACTATATAAGGTGGCTGGCCGTGCAGAGAAGCATCCTGTGAACACTTGTGGAAAAGCATCTCTTACGACGAACCCGGGGTCGGAACCCTTGATGATCTCCCTATTGCTTCGCCGATTAGAAACCTAAAGTCGTCAAGTTCAGTTTCATGTTATGAGGATCCTATGAGTTCAGTTTTGTGGTCGAACATTTGAATACATGTGGCATTTAGTAATCTGCTCATACCGGTGGAATAACAATCAAGTCTTGCAGAGTGCATTTATGGCCAACGCCGTCAAAGCGCCGATCTGCTGAAAAGAAGCAAGAGTTAAGACTGCATCATTTAACAGCACATTTTTACGACTTACATGGTTATTGTTGGTTTACTCTTTTAGTTCTGTGCTATTTGCTTGGCGCTGCATCGATGAAGAACGGAAGTAAATCAGGAACCATCTGCTTGTGAAGCTCTGCAGGTGCTCTGGTAGAGTTATTGGTGCAGTAAAGGCGACTTCGGATAGAAAATAATGTAATGTAATCTCCGTCTGTAACTCCACAAAGCCAAGAAGGACTAAGTGGGTGTTACTCGGGAGATTTCTCCTATAGCCCATTCACAGTATTGGCGGCTTTCGGTGAGAATACGGTAGCCAGTAGACTTCATATGAGAACCCTTGTGTCGCATACACATGTGAAAGGCTGTACCACTCTAGTAATAATGCATCGATATGCGACGAAAGTGAAACGGAACACTCAGTCTGACATGGAACGCCTATGCATGGGAATAAAACTCGCCATCGCAGACTGCAGATTTGATAGGCAGGCTCGTAAAAGTTTCAAGCTAGCTTGCATTGATTGTATCTCCAGCTGTATTCTGCTTCACGGTTAATGGCATATGCACTGCCTTATTGATGAGTCGCACGATCGACTGCCTGTCCGGGGGCTACATTACACTCCGCATAGCTATGCATTAGCTGCAATACTCTAAAAAGGCTGTGCTAAAGAATAAATATGTCAGAAATGCTGTTTTTGCACGTCAACCTCATTGGGTGAGGCCAGCAGGGCATGCTTAAAATACAGTTTCGCACTGCTGCATAGTGTAGATATAAGTGAAGCTACGACATTTGTGAGCGCATGCTGTACGTTTGGATTCACAGAAAATTTGAATTAGAAGTGGGTGTATCTTGCTGAGATCGTGATCGTGATAGATCGAGTCCCTCAATGCCCTCGTGATCTTGCATCTTAAATCGAGTTTCAAATGACAGTTGGTCACTCTCAACGACGACTCTTCGCCTGCCCACATTAAGAACTTAAGTGATTGATGCAGGCATCATCACTGCGCCATTTATTATCACAGTAGAATAGTAAATCTTCCAGCATCCAGCCGCTCGGCACATAATTGCATGCTGATTCCAGCAGAAGCTTCCGACCCTTATATCTTCTAATTGCAACGTTAGAACGGCACACATTAATGCGCCAGAAAAAATAACGAACATTTGCTTCTTCTCGGTGTTCGGAACCAGCTGCTGATACAAGAAAGTTTTACTCATAGCAGCACTCTCCATGTTGACCTCAAGGCTGGCTCCATAATAGTGCAACATCAAAGCTAATCATCAATGTACCAAAAAATTCCGAAAACAACTTGAAATTGAACTAATAACAGGTGCAACGTTTCACGAATAAGGCTGCCTACAAAGACAAAATATCTCATGACATCTTGTTGTCCACAGCCTACGCACAAATGAGGTAACTTCAATTGTGCATCGCTACGGATTGTATACTTGTTGATGGCTTAACGTCTGGAAAGATCCATCCCAGGTACATGGCTGACGTTGGACTTGACACGAATTCTGGGGAAACGCCTGTCCTGCTCCAAGGCCATACATCTGAATTGCAGAATGAGAATAGTTGGATAGTTGTGGATAAAGCATCAACGGAGTTGGCCTTATTGAGTGTGCATAGCCCGGGCAAGCAAAACTACGGCTTGCTAGGCACGAAGTTGCATTTAAATGCATGGTCCGATGAAGTATGCCAGGGTTGTAGAAGCCACCTACACTGAATTCGGCTTGGGTTTCGCAGACAGCATGGCTGGCATATGCAGAACGTATATATGCAGCGTTATTCAATTCAATGTTATCCACCAAGTGCTGCTGCATTGAAATACAGCTGATATTTGAGCTATCGGGTAATTTGAAGCTAGCATCCATACTCAAACTCGGTACGACATTAGCACGAGCATGACCATTGAGTATTCCGGTCTTGCCATCGAAATCACGCCCATTGGTTTTGCCTAAAATGAATATAATATGCCGACGGCAGGAGGAGAGCCACACACTATTATTACGGCCAGTAGCATGATGCTATGGCTAGCGCAGCAATGTTTAGTGTCGGATTACCATGCCACGAATCTCTTAACCCATTAAATGCAGTTCATGTAATAAATGACCAGCGAATGCCAGGAATCATGCAAATCTTAGGCAAAAACTTGGCAGAAAAAGGGGGATAAGAATAATTTGCTTTATTGTTCACCGGGAATCGCAAGAACCAACACAAAAGTGATGTCTTCACAACAATAAACGGCACTGGTTACAACAGTTACCCTTCGACGATGCATAGGATTGCTCAATAGTAGCAAAGCGAAGCAAACCAGCTTCAAATCTGAGCTACGGAAGCACAATATATTCTCGCTTGTCTGCATAGCAGACAAGAGAGCCTGCTGCCACCATGTGCATAGAAAATCTGGCTATTACGGTGCTCGTCCGGTGAGAAACCAATATTGAAAACCATGCATTTATTCAATGCGCTACACTAGAATCTAGATACTCGACAAATTAGCATCGCGAATTTGATAAAGCAGCAGGACCAATGTCTGCCTTAGTGACCTTGGGTTATACATAAAACTTCATCTAGAAAGCTTACCATTAAAAAGGCTGAATGTTTCGTCGGGCAATTTACTTAGGACCTGTTGGATCTCGTTATCATCCAGAATCCCAGATGCTTCAGTGGGGTCGATTGGTAACTCAAGCATGGCCTTGGAGATAGATGAGAGCAGAGTGACATCGACAGGAGCAGCGTCTGTTAACAAAGCCACTGGCTGATGTTGCTGATGCTGCATAAATCCGGTCGTACATGGGATAAGTGAGGTCGGCCCAGACAGCTTGTCGTATAGGACAGAGCGACGGCATGTTTCGCCGCTACTCGTCACTTGTGCTGGTGCTTATAAAAAAAGTATTAGCCATGTTATTAGCTCATGCAAGTGCATCACTACTCAATCGGTCAAAACACAGCAAGATGGCCAACTTACCAACAACAACTTCCGAAGCTGACGAAGTAAACGAATCGTAATTGCTAGGTAATAATGATAAGGATGGATCGTTTGTAGCACTTCCGGTATCATCCAAGAGCTGCATTAAACCAAGAATGAGGTTAAAAAGGCCTGCCATCAAACGACTAGGTCAACAAGAAACATCGGCAGACAAACAGATCTGCCATGACAATATCAGCTGAAACCAGAAAAAAGCTACGCTTGAGCAAACAAAACCCAGATACTCAACATGTGCATGGTGAAACATGTGCATGCAAAAGCGGTTAAATTATAGAAATACTTGCGATGATTAACAGTACCTGAATTACAAAGATGTAGAAACTGATACGTCATAAATATGCTTATACGGTGTAAAACCCTAACATTTCAGTGTTGTACAAACTCGTAGCAAACAAAACGCAATCAGAATATGGTATTCCATGAGCAAGCAATATTGGTGGTAAATAGTGCGTGCTGTCATCTTGGTCTCCTTACCAGAGGCAAACAACGTGCAAAATGACCCTGTGTCAGCAGTTTCTGAATCAATTTCTGGCTTCCAACATTGTCACCACTTTTTAGCACCGCCGTTTGATGTACAAAGTATGAGGCCCACATTTAAGACCATAATACCTATGACAGCGTCGGACACTTAAACTTTCAATAATCACTGGTTTGAGCGAATAATTATATGCAAGAGAAGCTTTAGGCCAGCTATGGTCCAAAAAAACGACAGACATCGACAGCATAGCAAAAAAGAAAAACCATCCAACTGCATTTTCCGATAAACAAAGCATTAAAGAACTCTTTAAACTGTTCCCAACATCTCGAATCACACGGTGTACTAAAATTCCTTTTCATAATCTCACAGACTTGTACATACAGTTGCACCCATCTATTTATTGTCCACCTTCAATCCTGGAGATCACAGCTTTCTCTTAGAATTATAAGATTAATTGCGGCACGACTCGAGAGTCTTAATTTAGAATTAACTCATACTGAGACTTCACTATTTTCAGGCTTCAGTATGGATAGCAGAAATAGAACGTGAAGCCTTCTACATTCGACTTCACAATCACAAGACGAACACAGGTCAACCTGGTGAAATTCAAACCCCCAAAAAAACCATAGTAAACTACTATTAACAAAAACTTTGGTCGCTGAGTCGCTGCACTCGCAATCGGTTATACAGACATGACAATCATTTCCCATTAACTAAATTGATGGAAACGAGTGTGTTACTAAGAATTTTCAACTTTATATCAAGTCTGAATTGTAATTCGTGTTACAATTCGAGGAACAATGAGCTTGCAGAGCTGCTAAAAGTTATATTGCACGACTGCAAAGAGGATCGCCAAGTGGATGCCTGCTGACCGAGTAGTAAGATGAGATTAAGTCTGCTGGCTACCGAATGCGTACCGAAAGCCGCTTAGGCTGTGAGTGTGCTACACAAAACTCCCCAGTGTAACACCCACATAGTCTGTGGCTTTGAGGAGTTGCAGGCAGAGATACATTACATTACATCCTATAGCTAAGACCCAAGAGCCGATAACGAATTTGTGACTAAATATATATATGTGTGTGTGTGTGTATATATATATATATGCGTGTGTAGTAGTAGCAAATTATATATATATATGTATATATATGTATATATATGTATATATATATATATGTGTATATATATGTATATATATGATATCATGCATACATAATTAAAGGCAAGCACCTTATCCCACCCCTGGGCCAAACCAGGGCTGCAAGCACTTTATGACATTAGAATTTTTCTTTGGTGACCCACCTTGGCAACATTTCTTTATAGGAACGGTTCGAGACATCAGAATCTTAGCTTCATGTGTTGCCGAGCCACGGTCTTGTTTACGTTTCGCTACCCCAACTTTGCATGAGCCACTGTTGCACAGACAGGGAAGAAGAACCTCTCGCCAAAGGGATATGGTAAGCAAGAGAAAGAAAGCAGACTAGATTGCTTCATCGTCAGGAGTTGAACACCCGACATCCAAAACAGAGGTGAAATCGTATCTACTCAATCATTTCAACTTACAAGAGCACCTTCAGCCCTCGTTTGGCCCTGGGGCAAAGGCGCTCACCTTAAACGACCGCAGTGGTGAGCTCGAGCCCTGCGGCATTCTTCAAAGTAGGGATGTGGATTCAGTTTTTCTTAGGGCGCTATGCAAATGAAATATTTTAATTTATTTTCCACGGGTACATAGTTCCAAGAAGTTCCAATTCTTCTACCCTGTCTGTGCTACAGCATCCCGTGCAAAGTTGGTGTAGCGAAGTGAAAATACGACCGCAGCTCTGCAATATTAGCAATGTAGCCATGCACCTGGCAGCTGCCGAATGCAAGAAAAGGGTCTCTGTGAGCGACTCTCGTGATGTTTACACTGCACATGCCCTGTTAGTATAAATGACTGGGTTCTAGCCCAGGAGGTAAGGTGCTCTTCACGACTCAGGTCGTGGGTTTAAGTCCTGCAATGGGCAGTCCTTCATTGCCCGCTGCAAGCAGTGGTGATAGCCGTTGAGACTTTTCTGCTGCTCTATAAATGAGACTGCTGAATTAGCTAAGTTTTTTTAAGTGTGAAGCCTCTAATTGTGAGCAAACGCAATCTAGTACACGGAAACTTCAGCCTTATAAATAGCCATTAGACCTAACTTTTCAAAGAGGCCCAATGACGTAAATCTAAATATTTTGCAAGACTAAAAATAAATCTCGACTTTTGCTGTGAAACATTCTGTCAGAAGCAACAACAAAAACTGCAAGCCCATTTTGCAGTTATTATGCACTTACCTGCCACAGTTATTCTCACAGCACAACAGGCAAGCTCATCTGACGTACAAAGATTTGAGTAAGAGGTCACACACTAGCAGATAGAACTGGTACACTTACGTCAGCAAACGCCCTGCTCTCCAAGCCAGCAGCTCTGCGGTTGATGCCGAGCTGGTCCTGATCCGGATCGAGCTCCCCAAACCGGTCTGCTCGCAGCATTGCCGACACGTCGGACTGCTGCGATCGGTTGCTGAAAACGCAAGAAACAGCAACCACGACCATTATCACCGTCGTCGAGGCCTTCGAACCTCAGGCAGATCTACGACCAAGAGACGCCTCGCCCTCCTTCAGCCGATCGTGACCACAAGCACGCCGTGCAGTGACAGTAGCGGCTGTGGCAGCATTTGGCGGCGGCTGCACCCAGCGGCTAGGCCACGCCAGTCACCTCAGCTTCCGAGAAATGGGCAGTCGTGATGGCCTCTTCTGCACACTGCCAGCACGGCTATCGCTGGTGGCGGCCGCAAAAGATCCGTTGCAAAGTAGTCGGAGCCGCCGCTTCGTGCCGCCCGCAGCGCAGAGGAGAGCGGTGGCAGTGGCCGAGCAGCTGGAGCGAGCACACTTGATGAGCAGGCGTGTGTAGCGCTCGAGCGCAGCAGCCGCCGATGCGCCCCGCTGTCGCTCGGCTCGCAGCCGGCCCAGAGTGGCTGAGAGCCCAGGGTCAGCGCATGACGACGGCGGCGACAGTAAAAGAGGCGACGAGGTTGACTCCACTGCTCCCACCACACGATGATCCTCAGCAAGCGGGTGTTCGGCAGAGAGCACTGCCTCAGGCCTAATGAGCAAAGACAAGCAGGGCATAACACAGCGATCGCCACGGCAGGCATGCGGCAGACAGCAAGACGACGGCCAGACGACGCAAAAAGGCTGAAGATAGCGATGCAGCGCCCCCAACGGCCAGGGCACAGGGTTGTTGCCAACGCTAGCCTTCCAACACGTGCCGATCGCTGCCGGGGCTGCAGTAGCGTGTTGGAAGGCTAGCATGGGCTCGGTGGATGGCAACCCTCAATCAGTTAGATGCTTGTGCGATCACATGCCTTGCGTAAGTGAACGGCACTGTCAGCAAAGGAATTCTATCGCAAAGATGCGGAGAGCTGGGCAACCCAGGAAGCCGGCAATCTCGACACGTGCAGCTATGACCTCGCCCGCCCTCACGGACAGACGGATGCGGCGGAGGCTAGAAAGAACTCTGCTGCTGCTGCTGCTGTACCACTTGCTGCATTCACCTCACACTCGCACTCACTGGCATGCACGGGCAAGCACTCGCACAGCGATCACGGTCATCCCAGTGATCGGTCAAACGGGGAGTTAAGCGAGAATCGCTGTAATGGTAGCAGTGCTACTCGCTGGCCGAGGACTCCTCGAAAAGCGCATGACGGCCACGGCCAGCCGTCCGGAAGCAGCATGATGGTGGCCTACCTGTGCCACCGTGGCAGGCCTGCTGCTCGATGCAAGCTCGGCTCTCCTGCTGATGAGCGCGGAGCGCTCGCCGAGCTGCCTCGGTTCTCGCAGTCGATGTCAACGTCGTAGCGCCGCATGCTAGCCAGCACGGCATACATGCCATTGAGCGGCTCTGCCGGCTGAGAGCGGCACGACAAGAGCAGCGCCGCACGCAAGCCACGACCGGATGAAGGAGAGCGACCAGACAGACGAGGCACCCGTCTTTTGACAGCGATGGTAACAGAGGCCTTCAGGTGCGCATGCACCTCGGCTGCAGGATGACCTGCAGACAATTTAGAGCGCGGCTTTGACAGCTTACTGCAGCTCCGACTGCTGGAGGCCAGCGTCCTCAGCTGGTGTGAGAGTGCGGCGGCGGCTTCGGCAGCAGCGGCCTTCCCCGCAGGCCTTGGCCGGTGGGCCTTGCCCGGCAGGGTGCCTCCGGCGCCGCGCCTCGACAACTTCGCCGGCCTGCCATGGCTGCCGCCGGCATTGCCGGGCTCGGCTGCAGTACCTTCACTCTCCGCGTCGCGCGGCGAAGCGCCGTTGGGCGAGGGTACAAGAAAGCGTTCGGCCGGGAGCAGATCGCCACCGCCACTGCAGCGCTCGGAGCCGCCAGGCGGCGACTGTGGCTGATAATAGTCATCGCGGTCTTCGTGCACCGAAGCAATGCCGCCGGCCTCCGGGTCGTCACTGTCTAGGCTCTCGGCAACGGCAGCGGCAGCCGACTTCTTGCTTTTCCTTTCCTTCTTTGGAAGCAGTCCGAGCACTTGCATGTGACTGTGACAGTAGCTGCAGCGACAAACAGCGCCAGCATCGTCTCCTGCAGTCAGCAGCCAACGTCGAGGCTCAGGCCGCCCGTCGGCACCCGCAGCCAGCACACCACACCGACACGCAGAGGCAGTGTGAGAGGCAACGCGAGGGGGTCGCGGGAGATGTTAAGCCTACAGAGTGTGTCACGGTTTCTATATGTCATGCTGAACGGCTTGCACACGCAGCAAGCTAAAGTACGGTCACTAAAGCACGGTCATGCATCAAGCAGAGGCCTCAATGAAGACCATGAACTCCCGAGTAGCCCTTGTGAATGGAATGCAGGCTGACTCTAGTTCGATAGTCGTGCCTGGTGCATCTGTCTTGCACTGAATGAAGCTCGTGCATATTCGCGCTGCTACCGTGATCTCACCAGCATAGCTTTTTGCTTTTTTCTATAAACAGCACTGGCAAGCAAACTATGCCTTGCCACCGTGCTTGTACCCAGGCTTACGATCTAGAATTGCACGAGACCTGAACTGTGGCTTAGTCTTGAATTTTATCCTACGGGAGTCATATGTGCATTTTCGGACGATCGTTTTTTTTTAGTGCGCATGAGCTCCTTATGTGTTACGTTTAAATAAATACTAGCTGATTTAACAGCTTCTTTTGTATATTTACAGAAGAGCCTTTACGGCTATCACCACCACTTGCAGTGGCGATAAAGGATCGCCCACAGCAGGATTCGAACCCACGACCTCGGGACCGAGGTCGTGAAAAGCAACCGCCTTACCTAACGTGCCATTACGGCTCATTGTAGTTGCCTGCGGGGCCACCTTACCATTTGTCGTAGGTGGCTGCAAAATAGCAACTGATTTCAGTGTCCCACTGGCTCCAGGTGGACACTGACACTGGCTGCAATGGCCTGAGGTGCATGGCTTTAGTCATGCGAACAACTGAGCTAGGATTGCTCTGGTTGCACTACCTTGTGATTAGTCTGGTTTCGAGGCTGCCACTGGTGTCCCATGAACTATATATATATATATATATGTGTGTGTGTGTGTGTGTGTGTGTGTGTGTGTGTGTGTGTGTGTGTGTGTATATATATATATATATATAGCACAGGGCTGCTTGCCTTTCAAACACTTACTTGGTAAGAAAGAAATCAAGGACATTTAAAAGGAAACTAAGAAACTATTAAAAATCTGGTACTATGACAACTATAATAACTATAGAAACTATAAAAAAGAAACTATCACTGCATTTAGTGGGTTCCTATCATTCGACCTTTATGCGCTTATCCGTGCTGACACAGTGCATGCTGCCACTAACCACACTTGCATGCTGACCCTGTGCATATCACCCCTATGTTATTCTTGTTAGTTATCGAGCATGCTACCACTAACCATTCGATCGTGTTTCCTTTGCAGCAAATGTAAAGCGCCTAAAAAGTTATTGAGTTCTCTGAGGGCACTTTATCAAGTGTGCTACTATTATTATTATAGTCTCCAGAACCTCAGGTAGCTCACACCACGCAAAACATCGAGGTGGGCTCAAAGAGACATTTATTCACACGGATGCTGCAAGCGAGCCCATACTCGACCGCCCTGCCTGTCGTCCTGGTCACTCACTGCCTTCTGCTGCTATTACTTAACACTCATTGCCATAAATCGATGGCCCATATACCAACAGCAGCACCATAATCTCTGCTGGGCCATAAATAACGCTAGGCCATAAACTGGCCGTAGTACCAATAACATGACTAAATGCCACTGACCCATAAATTACGAATACCATAAATCAGCCTCACTCCCCCTTGATCTCCAGATCACAAATCAAACAGGCAGCAACAAAAACAAAACAGCAAAGCACACCTATGAAAAGAGCAAAGCTGCACACTGCCTTACTTGTGCAGAACTAAACGGAACTGTACATGCAGAACTACACGAAACACTGAGCCACCCTTTCACTAGGAAGGCGGAATTACAAAAGCAAAACTATACTGACAACTGATGAAGCGAAAGACAACAGGCAAAAGACAAAGAGTACAATCGGCACTTGCTAGCACGGCTTGTTCAATAGCTTTAACCGATGCTTCTGCTTCATCAAGTGCAGCGGTTAATTTTTCTGACTGCTCCAAGAATTTTCCAAAAGTCGAAGGCCAACATCGAATACAATATGGAATCTGATCCAGCGAAGACCTGTCATAAGTTTGCCTGCTTTTCTGTCACTAATTTGCATGGCAAATTATGCATTTATGGAAGGTGCTCGCCTTTAACGATCGAGATCAAGGTATATTTGATGACCGAACCATAGGCTCGACCCCTGTGACACATATGAAGCACCTGAATTGCACCTGTTCTCTTAGGTTGCTATACGAATTAATTATATATATATATCCAAATAATAATATTAATAATAATAATGCTAATAATATAAAAGACATTTTTTAGCCATCTCAGAGAACTGAATCTCTTTCTAGGTGCTTTGCATATGCTGTAAAGGAGCCATCGCAATATGTTTTGTGATAAAAGGGATAACATCCACAGCATCAGCATGCATAAGCACACAAAGAACAATTCACATGGGCCCAGCAAATACTGCATGTGAGCAAAAGGTGGTGCGTTTTTAGCTTCTTTTTCAATGCAGTCAAGTCAGGGGTGTAATGACGTCATTCGGGAGTGGGTTCCATGCTTTAGGAGAGCACTAACTAAAGGCACGGTCTCTAAATGATCTGGGGTTAGTTCAATGCACACTAACTGACGAGTCATGAGGCCCGGTGGTATGATGCTTAGCCTGATCTGGGAAAAAGGTTCGGATAGATAGGTTGGTGCAACAAGAGAATGAAGGGACCTTAAAGTGAGTTTTGCACCAGCTGTAAGTGTTTTATTGCACAGGCCAGAGGACATTCAGTAGTGTTACAGAAGTCGAGCCCAAATGTCACATTGGCTCTCTTTGCTCTTTTTTGTTCCCAATTCATTGTTGTGAAAATACTCTGGTCCACAACGATGGGAGGCAAAATCACAGGAACATAGCTCTTTATAGGCCTAGAGCCTATAAAAAATTTAAAACCATTTATGGCTCAAGGACTCAAAGTAAACGTGACATCAGTCGTGGGCTAAGTAACTAAATAACGGACTAACTAATAAAAGCGAGCTTATTATAGGGGTAGATTGTGTGCAGCTGACAATGTGTGAATCTCATTTTCTCTGCAGTGTGTGCCTGTTTCGGTATTGAAGTCGTCAGTGAATCACGAAGCCTTAATAGCATTACAACTGTGTGTGTGTGTGTGTGTGTGTGTGTGTGTGCACGAGTTTGACCTTTCCTCACTGTTGGAACACTGCGTACAGAAAACGTTTGCTCATCTGAGCAATACTATTAAAGTCCCTTGCCAGATTCCTTGTAGTCTACAGTATACTTTAAGGAGCAAGAACTACTAAGAATTCACCTAGAAAGCACAAACTGTCTATTTTCTGGCATATTATTACTATGACAAGTCATAATTGTCGATTGTAGCTAAGGCAAAGTCTAGCTCCTATAAGAAAATAGTTGAATCCCAGATGCACAATCCAAAAATCCTGATGTCGACCATCAACCATATCCTTCACCTACCATGTAAGCATTGTATCTAGCGATTATCGATGCTATCTAACAGAGCGATTTAAATATTCTTTGTGAGCAAGATAGACAAGATTAGTGACTCCATTTCATTGAAATACTGTAATAACCCAATTGGACTTAATCCTCCTTTCCTTCTGCATGTATCTCCCCTGTCAGTGGTTCTACTCGTTAACCTCCCAGCTATACTATATTTCTCTTTATTTTCCCTGCTCTCCTTTTCTGTCCACTTTCATAACTGCCCCTACTCATCTCATCTTAAAATTTATCTACTAGCTAATGATTAGTAGCCCTCTTGACTTCATGCCTACTGCTCTCGGCATGAGATTACCGATTTGCTACTCCCCATTATAACTAAGATCGTTTATATTCCTTAGTCCCCACGTCTTTTAAAGAGACTTTTATCAGGCGATTCACCGATTAGTCAACACTAGACTTGGAGAACTGAAATACTTTCCACCGGCCTCTCTTCTGCCGTTCCCAACAAAGATAATCGAATCGGCAGTGGTAGAGAAGCTAAGCATTTATGATGAACCTAGCAAGTAAATTATAAAGGGGATTTAAAGCTAATCACACACAGAGACAGGTTGCATGTGTATAATAACTTCAGGAATATTGACTGAAGTCGAGTTTCTCAGCTAGTTCTGCAGAAACTCTCGTCGACATTTGATAACACTGATAACCAAAAAATTCTTGAGTGCCAATCGTTCCGCACGGTATTAATTGGCTTGGCCCTGAAGTGGTTTAGGCGTTTAGGCCCCATCTCAGTGTTTGACATCAACGGCTCCCAGTCAGCTGGTGATCCTCTTGAGTATGGAGAGCCTAGGGGATGTTTTGAATTCCCCCTTCTTTTAAAATCGACACTCCCTCTGGCTGATGGCATCAACAAGCACAATCGACACAATCACTTCTATGCAGATAATACACAGAAGCTTTGGAAGTGCTCTTTCTCACTCACTGCAGATCTTACTGCCCATACAATAACACACTTACAGACTAGCAACAATTCGTCAGCAAGGCTTTTTTCTTGTGAAAGTCACAACTGCAATATAGCATCACTTCTCTACGACCTGCACTGGCTCCCCATCAAACAAAGCATCTTTAATGCCCTCTCACTCACTTTTCGGTCCTCTGATTATTTTGTATTGGCTTATCTGTCAGAAACACTTACTCTTAAGCCTTCCCCTCATACCACCTACTTTTCAGACTCGGGTCGTCCAGTGATGCCTCTAACCAACTTCAAATTCTTTGAAGACCGTGCTATCAGTGCAAATGCATTTATAGCCTGGAACTCTCTACCGACTGACATCATCAAACACCCACCTGTTTCTAAGTGAGTGGTTGTGCTTCATCCATGTGAATCAGCATTAATACCTTTATGGGTGCTGCAATTATACATTGGTACCACTAATCAGTTAATATGCTTCCTTTCTAGCTACGCGAAGGCATACAAGGAGACTTGCCCGTTGAAGAGTCTATATAAATATTTTCTTCTTTTTATAATTATTATTATTACTAGTATTAATAGAACCTAACCCAACAGGCAATGGGAAGAAGCACATAACAAACATACACGAGCATGCAGACAACATACGAACACACAACAAACACACACATATATGTATATATATATATATATATCTTCTATGCAATAGCTTATCACAGGGTTACCAGCATGCCTAGAGTGAACAGAAGTTTTGTCAAGGGCCTCAGGTGGGATCAGAGCAAGTGAGAAGAATGTTGCTGTATTATTCTTTATTACATTCTTTATATATTATTTTTATTATATTATTGAATTAAGCTGTTGCATATCTTGACAAGCAACTGGACTTCATGCTAGCCAGAGTTTCAGCAGTACCACCCACATTCCGTGACGCTACCGATCGCCATTGACCAGCAGTAGTACTAGCCAGCGCCCTGTCAGCAATGGCAAAATGCTGGCCTATGTCACATCGGCTCTCCCGGCCCGTCCAGAAGTGCAGCGTGAGAAGCTGCCGAGAAAAATGAGCGGCTACACGGCATCGCCGCAGCATTTGGCGGGGCACGCTGGGCTGGCGATTGAACGCGGGCAGCGAGCGCCAGCTTACGTGCGCTCCTCATCGAGCGGGATGGCGGCCGAGCACCTATGACCCGTGGACTTGACGACGAACTCACACCGTTTAAAGGGAGCGGACGAGTCCTCAAGAATGTGTCTCACGCAGAAGGCGTAACCGTTCAGCCGCCGTAGCTTGCACAGCTTGGCACTGAACGAGCAGAGCGGCTTGCTGTCCACGGGCGAGAAGTGTATGTTCTTGCCTTCCTGCATCCTGCCACCGGCCGCGGCACGAGCGAGCCGGCGCTCGGCTTCGCGGAAGTTGGCTGCAAAAGCTGGAAAGCACCGCGCGCTCTCTAGGGAACGAACTGACTGGCTTGCAAGAGCGGCGGCAACGTGCCGTCGTCCGCTGGCAGGCTGAGGTCGCCGAGGGAAACTCCGGTACCGCTCGCGAATGCGAATGCTCAGACAACCCGCCGGAAGCCGGCGGAACCGAGTAGTGCGCTGGAAGTGACAGACGCGACGGGCGGCGCGACCGCGAAGGGCATGGTCTCTCGGCTAAGGCATTTAAGGCGAGCACCGTAGCGAATAGCGCGTCTTACCGGTCTATACGTCCGGCTGCTATGCGTTGTCTGCAGCAGAAAGGCGCAATCTGCACATCGCAAAACGTCAGCGCGCCGGTAGAGCGCGTACAGCAGTGTTCCGGGAAATGGCGGAGTGGCAAGTAGAAACGGTCTGCCTACGCCCTGGCGACGACTAGTCCTGCGTGAAAGCTTGTGTATAACACTGCTGTAGATGCTATTAAACCGAGCGGACTAGCGGAAATCGCGATCGACTTCTAGCTAGCCTTTGTTTACATCTGTACGTGACGTCATGAGGCGGCAACATCCGTCAAGCGACGGGACTTCCTGGCATCTCAACGTTCCCCCAAGCTGTTATCTCTCTCTTGGAATTTACCAAAAAATAATATATTAAATGAATTATAATCTTTAAATACATTACATAAAATAGCTGTTCGGAATTTTCGGGACGCCCTCATTTTTATTGGAGTTAATCGCTCCCCCGGAAATATCTTTTGACTCGGGTACTATCTTTGATCATTTGTATATTCGATTTCATCCAAGGATTAAAAAGAATGCCTAGCCTTACTGCAAACATAACAGGCATCTTGGGTACATTTTTATCTGCCCAATAGCTGCCGCTTGCGCTTCACCTCTTTGGCTTTGTCAAACTTTGCAATCGCTTGTCTGCGATACCCACTCTTTGAAACTAGCGTCTAGCGCAATCCCACGGAAAAAGCAGACCGTTTCTGGAAGCATTCGGCACTGCCATCTTGCGCGATGGTTCTTATGAACATATCACTTTCCCCTCTCCCACGCTTTCTCTCTCTCTCTCTCTCTCTCTCTCTCTCTCTCTCTCTCTCTCTCTCTCTCTCTCTCTCTCTCTCTCTCTCTCTGTCTCTGTCTCTGTCTCTCTCTCTCTCTCTCTCTCTCTCTCTCTCTCTCTCTCTCTCTCTCTCTCTCTCTCTCTCTCTCTCTCTCTCTCTCTCTCTCTCTCTCTCTCTCTCTCTCTCTCTCTCTCTCTCTCCCCGTAGATTCTGGCCAGATGTTCGGGGGTCTGGTCTGTGGCTACAACTGATACCTAACAAACCGGGACATTTTGAAGGTCAGGTGCCTCTACTGTGTATACCATATAACCACGGTCTTTTAGTGCTAGTGCTGTAAATTGGCCTTGTATTATCTCCCTACATGGGAACCTAGCGGCAACTATGCTCACTGGAAAGCCAAACCCGACATTTATTTCCGAGATTGAAGCATAAGAGTTGCTTTTGCCTAAGGGGAAAGGGACTAGGTCTCGCGTTCCAGTCAGCTGGCCTAGCGCCCTACGCCCTGGGATGCCTGTTGACATATTGCTGGCTTATCTCACCACCACCCCCAACACCGCGACTTTCCGCCTTGATCGACTTTCCGTGCACTTCCTTCATGTTTGTCGGCCTGTGCAAATTTATTTTTGTTGTTCGCCGTTCAACGGGCCAGTGAGTCATATTGCGCAAGTGACACCCGTAGGTTCGCCCCACCCACAGCATATTGTGCAAGTGACACCCATAGGTTCGAGCCACCTAAATTTACGTAAAGTACTAGTTGACTCAAGCCGATCAATCATGTTTTGTAAACCATTCAAGTGTCAAAATTCAAGCTAAAAACTGTGCAAATCAATGCATTATTGAATATAATTTGTTGTTGCTAGGTGAGTTATGGCTGCAAGCAAACCACTAGCTAGCAAACAAAACTGCAAAACTCACCACTGCCGTTAACCAGAATGGGTGACCCTGACCAACTCATCCGTTTTGTAACTTTCTACAGCCAAGCGAATATGAGGAATTTTGAAAGGGTCCAACCTTTTCTATCCCCATGTGAAATCAAATCGAGAATCTTAAGAGAAAAAATTATTTTTTTAAATAAATACCCGATTAACTTTTCCGAGTTTTCTGAGAATTTTAAATACGAGAGGCAAACCACGCCGTCTATCGTTTCGCCGATATAGACTAGGTAACCACATTCCTTCGTGTATTAAGATCCATTGTAATAGTTATTACAAGTTTTTTGAGCATTCCAACGAAATGAATAAGTAAGCGCTTTCTTACCCTCCAAGTCTTAGCGTGAGTCGTGGTTATACAATGCACATTTTGAGGAGCCAACAATTATTTTGGATCTGGTTTTTCGTAGCTCTGGAGAGGCACATCATGATGTTAAACTGCCCTCTGCCCTAGTCTCCCCGTCTTCTCTCTATTACGGCGCTCGCCGATTTTGTTGCGGGCCTCTGTTTGCATGATGTATACTACTATTGTCTACATCATACACTCACTAGAGGTCTGACATGACAGTATCAATATATAATATACGAAAAGCTGGTTATGCAAACAGGCAAGCAACATAATTCCAGACACCTGTAGCTCAGGGCACCAAACTGGGTTAATACCTATCGGAAATCGTGTAAAGTACTTAGTAAGCGCTAGGCTGCCTCACTTGGGAGAAATAAAATTGCTGGCTGGAAGACTTGCCGTTCGACAGATAGAGTAGTTTCAGCCGATCAGGGTGTGGCAGTTGACATGGTCCTTGCAGCACGCTGCCCCTACAGTATGCAGGCCTGCTTTTGCGATTCTTCCTCGTAATCACAAAAGTTTAGTCAGGATTCAAGCCATACCGTCACAAACATTGTCCTCCATGCGACATTACTCAATAGACGGAGTTACACACACAGATTAGGAGAAAAAGAAGCTTAAGAAGTGAGCCATATCACACACACTCATCTTTTCGGTAGCTCGGCCTGGTAGTCTGCTTCTGCTGTCAATGAAGCCGATAGCTTTCCATTCAATTAGTCGCTGACATAGCCTGGATCAAACTTCCATGGAGACATGTCAGATTCCAACTCTACGTTCAATCAACACGAATTCGAATAGTAGTAGTGCTGCCGACATTTGAAGACAGGTGCCGCCAAAGGACTGAATTGCTTGAGAGACGCTAGATAAATCATAATAACAATACATATTTGTCTAGCGCCTAAAGAGAGCCAAATCTCTTCATAGACACTTCGAATATTCTGGAAAGGAAGCATATCAGCTGGTTAGTGATAATAACACGGGAAATTTCAGCACGCATGAGCCTCCTAAGAACAATTATCCCAGACGGGGAGCAAATGGACCTGGAACAGATCTCCGGGGTACCGCCACACTTTGAAGGCTCGCCGGATGACCGTTAGCCAACGACAAATATGCTTTGAAATCCGCCGAAAAGATACGATTAAATCATTGCAATACCATGCTAATGATGCCCAAGTAAGACGTGAGGCATTTTAAAAGATAAAATCTACGCTACCAAGAGAGCAAAAAAATCACGCTTAGTGTTCATGATGTTCTTTAGACGTACGTAATTTTTAATGCATGAACGTCTGAAAATTTACAGGGAAGATCGGTGGACACGTGAAGAGACACCACTTTATCTGCATCCGGCTTTGCTAATCTCTCTAGCAATTAGAGCCAAGAGAGCTAAAGATTCGCAGGAACTAATCATTCGAATGTCTTTTTTAGTCTGTCAACTAAAACAAGAGGTCAAAAATAATTTGCTTTTAGATCGAGTGGCACACAGATGGGGTGTTAGTGGACCGCCTTGGGGAGAAGTAGCAGAAGGACGGACGGACTTTCTCGCTTTAATTAGTAGATATATCAAAGCCAGCATTTGCCACGTGATACCTTTGATTACTGGGAGCCAAGTAGGAGCACTCTGTGTGCGACATGGTGCATAATTTGAAAAACAAGGATTACTGAAATCCGGTGTAAAATAATGATCGCGGCTTAAGCGAAAAAAGTACTAAGATCGGCCGTGCAGAAACTATTCAAGGGATTTCCCAAACACCAAAACCAGACCAGAAAGGCTGTGAAAAGTGCTCTTGCCAATATATACGTACACCAAAGGCTAACATAAGTCCTTGCATTTAGCATTGCAACCGTAGCCAAAGAAAATAGCCGGGTGTATGTTAGTTTTAGGCACTCTCGGCTACCCCAATATGCCAAAAAGCTTATAGGTTTGGAGTTGCTAATAGGGTGACAAGGTAAGCAGCTTCAAGCCCAGATCCAAGCCTAGCTTAAATTATTCCACGTCAAGCTCACAACAGACCATCAGGTTCTGGATTTTCAAAAACTAACATTGACAGTGCTCGCAAAAAGCTCAAAATCATGATGACTGGCAAAACGATTCAGCTGCATAATTGTGTGTGCCAATAAGCTTGCATAAGGATTTCTGGTGATTGTTGTGGAAGTCAAAGGTACGACTCCAGAAACAACGTGGCATCGTCTTCATAATGTCAAGCGCTACCCTATTCCCTTTGGGTTAAGAGCTAAGTGCATGCTAAATACGGCTGCACCGGCACCTACATACTTGTAGGTGGTGGGCTTCTACAATGACCCCGGATAAGGTGCTTCTTCTTGACGAACCAGTTCGAGGCTTCAAGTCTTTCAGCAGGCAATCCTTTGTTGCCTGCTGCAAGCGGGTGACAGTAGCCACACTGCGCTCTTCCGCCACAAGGCGACAAGTGCCAGTACCGAGTTCAAACTGCTGAGGATTGCACTACATTTTGCCGGCGACCACATAATTTGATACATCAGCACCGTGTTCACTAACAGGTGTCAGCTATCAAAACAAACAAAGGCAGCTATGCTCGTAAGCAGTTTATTATAAAAACGAATGCGACGCACGTGCCCTGCATATATATAGATATATATATGCACGCGAACTGCACATACGTATGTACGCACACACGGTATGCAGGCTATAAAAGAAGCTTTAAAGATGCCGGAAGCTGCACGCTCTTGAGTAACTAGAGTACGGCACCGGAGTTGATAAATGTCTCACCACGTGACGGCAGCTGACCGAGGTCAGCTGCCGTTACTTTCGCTCTACTATAGAGCAAATAACGAGCGCACGTCCACGCCATCATCTCATTTCCTCCCGCGTCTTTTCATCGCTGCCGTACATTGGGGACAGTACCACTTGCCTTTGGGAGCATGTAGGAGATTAACGCAGCCGTAGTGAAACCATTCGATCGGACACTGGAACAAAGAGGCACGATACACGATGTGCAGACGGCAGCGCATTAAGCAGGAAGCAACAGTGGGCAGCAAATGTAAGAGACTACGGGCAAGCGAGGGACGAGAGAAAAATCGACGACGAGGGATACCATGCATGCATACGGGTCGAACATTGTCGAGGAAATCCCCATATATAGCATATAGCTATTGCTCGTACAGCTGCCACTTGGTCACAAGAGATGCCGGCCCAAGCTGTGTCGAAGGCACGGCGCAGCAGCGTGCAAGCGACGAGTTTCACTGCATACCGTACGGAGCGGCTGAAGCTTTGGCGATAGCAGCACGTAGCAAAAAAGCTTAGCACATGTGGATGGATATACGAAAATAAAACACCACAGCAGCGGCCCCACTTCTAGACAATGCTTGCATCGCGGGCGGCACTCGACGGCGGCGGCCCAAACGGCTTAGCCTCAGCCCGCGCCGAACAAGGAATAGCTAGCCCCAGAGATTTGGCCGCGAACCCTATGCAGGATCGAATGGCCGTAAGAGACCAATGCTCAGAGGGCAGGCAGGCACTCTTTGCACGACTCGTGAAGCCTCTGCTGACAGCAGACACTTGCATGGCCTGAGATCACTTGGCAAATCTGACAAGAGGTGTGCGTCTGCACGCCTTGTTAAACTGCAGTCTCAATTCGCTCATCCAAAGCAGAGCTTACTCGGTTGCGACGGCCAAGCGGCTCTCTGACCAAGCGCTGCGCTTGACCGAGACGCATCGTGCATAGGTCGTAGCTTGTAGAGCTACGAGCCAGGCGGAGAGGAAATGAATACGGCTTGCCTGCACGCCCAATAGCCTGCGGATAGCAGGTGGCAGGAGACTTTGCGCAACTCTAGAAACCGAGGCTGGCCGGGCAAACGCGGTTGCATCACATCCACCGGACGTTCGTGGCAACAGCTAAAGGGACACCGTGAGCCACCACTCACATCGACGTTATCGCATCCGACCATTTCACCGTAAGAGACCTGGTTGCATATGCAATAACGCGGCTCGTTGGCATCGACGTTCCAATCCGGATTGGATGCAGACTCGTCGACGGCTGCAGGCTCAGCAGCAGCAGCAGCAGCGGTGGCAGTACTAGCCGACTCCACATGTCCGCCGGTCGACGACGAAGGCGAGGTTATCGGCGCACCGGCTGCCCCCGGGGTCGTCTTGGTCTGCTGAGCCTGAAGCAGGGCCGCTGCCTTGTGCGTATGCCTGTAAGGTCAAGAAGCGGAAGCAAGAGAAGTAGAAGCGCAGCTGGCTAGCTGTTGCATTCCAGATTATGACTACTTACGCCAAAGGTGCAAGGGAAAGCCGACAAAGACGAGCATACAAAACACACTTTTGGGCGATCATCGATGTGCTAACTATAGGCTACCTACCTCGAAGGGCAAGTATTATGAGCAGCAGTTAGCTTAGACACAAGCCCCCCCCCCACCACACCAGGGGCAATATCGGACTTGGTTGTTTGATATTACTATGCAGGAAAGGCACTGAGAAAATCACCAGAGCCAAGCACAACAATGCTATCCCAGTTGGCAATGATGAATGAATCGACAAGTGAATGCAAAGCCATCCACGTGTAACAGTCCAATACCCGTCCGTCTGCAGGTCAGTGAAGCAGCACGGCTGTAAAGTATCGCAAGTGCTATTTGCAACAGCTTAAAATAAACCTTTGGCCAGCGACTATATCCAGCCTACAAAAACAAAGCTACTACTGCATCAAAATAGCCTAAGCCACGGGCTGCCAAGGAACAGTAAGCTCGCGAGAAACGCCTTTAGCAATCAGCCAATCGAATGAAATGCCTGGTTCGGGAATTTTTCCAATTGCCGAGCCCGAAACTCACAAGAAGTAGCCAACCGGCCGGCGTCGACAGCATCCAGAGCTGTTCGCGTTCGGAAGCCGCTAGCAAGAAGACAAGAGCATGACTGACAAAGCCAGCCAGCCAGCCAGCCAGCCAACGGGCCTTACTTCTTAACCCGCTGCGACCTAGTGACCTCCGACAATGCATTGCTGATGGCAGCGGCAGTGGCAGAACTGCCGATGGGATTGGGTGGCGTGGCCCAGGCATCCTGATTCTTGGTGAGCAGCTCGTAGCTAGCTTTCAGACTGGACGTCCTGCGCCCGTGCTGCAGCTGCTGTGTGGCCGCGATGGCCTGAGAAGCTGCTGCGGCGATGGCGGCGTTGCTCTGCGCTCCCACGTGTCCTGCATGAGTCGAGGGGCAAAACAAAAAGTGTTGCCGTCAAACAGGGCTCGCACGAAGCCAAGAGCAATGCCATTGCGCTGACCGAGCTGCCGGGCACAGCAGAGCCTGGCTGTGAGGCTGGGAAATCGATGGAAAAACAGACAGACGAAACTGAGCGGAATGAGGCAGCAAATGACAGCTAAGAACGGCGAGGCAGGAAGGAACCGCAAGGCGTGAGGGACGGCAGCTGCGCTGCAAGAGAAGTGGGCTCCGGCGGTCGGGACTGGCATGCTAACGCCCCCTTCCTGCTGCTGTTTGTCCTAGAGAAGGCCGAGCACCGAGACATTGAGAGTGAAACAGCAGTAGTGTAGCAGCTGGGCTGCAGGAAGCCTTACGACGACATGAACCTAGGCAGCTCGGTGTGTAACTCGCTCCTGACGAGATCATAGACTGCATCAACTTAACTCACGGCACGCACTAACGCCAGCAAACAGTGGCAGCTCCTCACGAGTATTGTCAGAGAAGGTGAGCAATGTCTCCCGGCCACTCGACAACTGCTCGACATGAAGCTACGCAATGCAAGCCGAGCTTCCGAAGCCCTGCACCGATTTTAAATGGTGAGAAGCTCGATGCTGGGTCACTTGGAAGTGACCGGAGGTTAAGGAGTGAGGTTAAAGCAAGTTTTGCAGGAGAGCCCTCATCCTCGTGCACCAGCTGGGCTCGCCACGGTGGCGTGTTGGCTTAATCGAAGCACTGGCGCGACCTAGTGGCTCTCATAGTTCTACCAACTCCCAAGTTCTGCACCGACTGCACAGGCCGACTTCTCGGTATTCGCAGCATTGTCTCGAACCGCCCTGCTCGATCTGCCTCGAGCGCAGCTGTGGATATCTCTCACTTAGTGGTCATCAGGTCTGCTATAACCCCGGCGACCCACCGTAAATCTCGTCTTTGGAGTTCTCGCTCAATGTGCAATAAATCCCTGATAATAAACGACATGATAAATGAAAACAGGTCCATGCAGCAATCTTGTTGATCGTTTCCTCACCTTTTTTGTCAACGAGATAGACAAGATCAGAAGCCCATTCCTAAGATGGCAACATCCCCTCTGGACTCCTGTCCCTCAATTCTGTGCGGCACCTCAATATATGTCAGCACAACATATGTAAAGTGCTTAGAAAGAGATTAAGTTCTTTGAGTGTGCTATCCAAATGTATTATTATTATTATTGTTATAGGCTCAAATCTGGCATTTTGGGCCTAAATCAAAGGAGTGCACTGCAAGCTGCATGAAAATGCACGGTTGAGTAATCGGCAACGGCAGCAAAAGAGTGCACTTTCGTCTCACCCAAGCTATAGCTCATCGATGAAGCAGCACTTCCATACACAGCCGACGTCGGCGAACTGGCTGAGGACGAACTCGGCGTCTTGTTTCGTAATACGAGCACTTCATTGCTGACATCTGGAGCAGCCGCTGGCAGCAGTGGAGTGGCAACCGCCGCAGCTGGTAGCGCCATCGGTGGAAGCTGTGACACCAGGCGCTCTGTGGTGTGCATTCTTTTCTCTGGGACAGCCGTCATGCTGGTAGTGCCGCCCATACCGACGTGATTTGAGTACTTACGCTCTGAAAGTAAGCATTCAGCCTAGCATCTAGTAAGTATCTAGTAAGCATCTAGCCTGCCACAATAGGAGCATCTTGACATCTGCTAAAGCCACAACAAACTATGACATAGCTACCATATGGCGGATGGCATTCTGAACTGGACGACCAATTAGCCAGTCATTACTCACTGGTTTACCCACATACCGACGTCCGTTGCAGTAACAGCATTAATAGGGCAGCATGTCATGTAGCCTACACAATTTCATGCAGTAGTAAAATTCGTGCAGAATACACGATTAAAATCCAATTGTCAAAGCCAGTCCCTCTGACCGATGCAGACGAAATCGAACACTACTACAAGTCTGGAAATAAAGTCTTGCTATTCTACTGAACTTCGGTTGCAGAAAATTGTTCTTAAAATGATATAAACTCTTATGCTAAAAGGATACCATGAACCCGCGAGACTCTTATACCAACTATACAGCAGCAGTGCTGTTCTGCAGCAAGCCCCTGGTAACAACCCAAGGTCGACCTAATTGCACATGCTGGTTCTGGTCTGCTTCAGCAAACCCTGGCGCTCGAGATGACTACACCCTGGCACGACAGGAAAGCACCGAAAAGTAGATGGTTGCTCTACTTCATCCAACCTATTAGCATTTGGAAGGCCAGACAGCGCGGCTAGTAAGGCTTTCTTCGTGCTAGCGCTGCCATGATGCTGTAATAAGTCCTACAAAAAATCAGATGCTAACCCAAACTCGATGGTTTCGAACTACCACTTTTTTTGGGGACAGCCTGGTTGCTAAAGCAGCAGTTAGATGCAACTGAAATCAGAACAAAAATGATGCAGATGCAAAGGTGTATATTGCAGTGCAGTCGTCTGTTTAAAATACTGCTAACAAATGCTAAAGCCCTCACCCATTGGACTCGATACCACACTTCGAGGGGAATTAGAGAATGCGAGCAGTATTTAATGCAACATCCTCAAATCCAAAGAAATGCTAAATCGCAGGCTGTCAGATGTCAGCTAAGCTTACGTCAGTCAAATTTCTCTTAACAGATCCTCTAAACTGCATAACAACCAACCAGAAGGTCAATGAAGGGAAGTAAAAGGAGCAGACATAAACTGAGCATCGACTAACATAACGATCGGTTATCATGACTGACCAGGCGGTGCTCAAGTAAAGCCACCCCTGGCCTATTAGGTGGGAGCCAAGTCTGACACCAGGTCGGGAGGCCAGCGACCGTGCTTGGGCGACCGAAGTTTCGAGGCAGGCCCCTTGGTGCTTGGCCAGGCAGCTTTGGCAATTCGGTGTCATTTCGGTCAATTTTAGCTTGCTGCAGGCTCTGGAGGCACGACCCACAGACCCCCGTGCCACCCCGCGATCCAATTCTGGCTTCGCCTTTGGAAGAGCTTGTATATTTACAACATCTGAGAAAATCCAAAATGCCCATGACAAACATCGCGATATCATGGCAGTGTCCACAGACGTCCATATATTTCTGCAGTTGAACATAACTGTAGTGTGGATGAACAAAGAATAGGGGATCTTAGGGAGAAGAGAGAGAGAGAGAGGAGAGAGAGAGAGAGAGAGAGAGAGAGAGAGAGAGAGAGAGAGAGAGAGAGAGAGAGAGACAGACAGAGAGAGGGAGACAGACAGACAGACACACAGAGACAGAAGAGAGAAAGACAGAGAGATAGAGAGGGAGACGGAAAGGGAGAGAGAGAGAGAGGGGAGAGAGAGAGAACTTGATCATGATCATGAACTTCAGATCCACTCCACCCAGTGAATCAACAGGCCGTTGGTTCAGGCCTCTAGATTCCCTGAGAGCCTTGTGAGATACAAAGCAGCTGCTATACTATTTCACTAAAGATTGCTGGTGATAGGCCTTGGCCCATGCTGCAGACCCTGGTAACTCCTTCCCGGCTGCTGTGAGAATCACTTGCTCTCATCTCATCAGCTGTTCTAAAGTTCTACCCAGTTACCTAGGCTTTAAGCATGCCACAGAAACTGTGTGGCATCACACTCATTCATAATTTAAGGGAAATTTCCTAATGGCAGAGGTACTTCAGCAGAAGATTTTCAGACCAGCTTCCAAGACCTAGCACCACCTAGGCGACATCACCTGGTGGATATTGACACCATCAAGAGCCACTAAAGAAAGGTGGCCTGCTTGCTTGACCAGACAAAAGTAGGATTTGGTCGCCCAACTTTGACCATGGACTGGAAACCGCCAGGAAAGCAGTGCACTGAAGTAAGGTATCGTGCAGTTATATAAGAAAAAATTGCAGTACTGTCAAACTGAAATGAAAGAATATTGCGAATCACCGATTAAATGAAACTTATTCACCTGCATTCCTTCAGTCTATGGTTTACATCGGAGGCAAAGGCGGTCTGGTTTGGTGACGCGGCGGTACCTATTATGGTGGCCAAGCCCTGCTATGCCCACCTGGTAGCAAGATTCCAGAAGCCAATAAAAACCCTATTCAGACCGTGGGCTTTATAAGAGAACCCAATTCGTACAGACTCTGGTGGTAAGGTTGCTGTGAGAATCCTTCGTGCAGTGGTCGCAGTCCAGTCGCCAACAGGAGCTTGTGAAAGTCAGTAACCGACCTCAAACGACCTGCACGTTCGCACAATGAGAGGCAGAAGCGGCTACGGCGTAAGGCTGCTTCCATAAGCCACGGCCTCGTGCTGGCACATTATACACAAGTTAAGAAAGACGAGTGATGCACACACGAGACAACGACAATTCCTTTTCAAAATTAGTCCAGCTCGTCCGGCCTGTCGTCAACAGCATAGCTGCTGCAGCATGCAGCCAGTTCCGTTAGAGCCTCATTATGAAGGAAGCACAGCACCGACTTCAAGATTCTCTCTCTCTCTCTCTCTCTCTCTCTCTCTCTCTCGGACCTATAGGTTGGGTTGCTCACTTTCATCAGCCTACCTATCCGATCTCCTTGTTCGTCTAGCGCACTTCTCTTAGGGCGCGATGCAGACGACTTATTATTATCATTATCACTTGCTTGGCAAGGCTTACTTTCTCTTGGAGTAGAGCACTCTTTAGGCACGCTGTCCAGCTCCAGCGATCCTGTGCAACGGGAGAGAAGCCGCATCAGCAAGCTGACAGCAAGCAGCGCATGCATGACACGCGAAACGACAGCACGTGTGCCAGCGGCGGCAGAAGCAGCAAGTGCAAATCCGAGGCTGGCCGAAGCCACAGAGCACCAACGGAGCGGAGGCCAGCCGTCGCGGCACACGGCCGCAAGCAAGCAAGCAAGCACGAGGTGGAGGAGTGGGCAGGCAAACGAACTCTTTTCGAGAATCTCTGTTATTCCAGCATTGTCTGCCTCGAGCTCCATTTTAAATTTGTTGAGTTCGACGTCGAGCTTTCTGAGATGCCGGTCAACCTACAAGCATGAGCTGAGAACGTCGGTGGCTCTCGGCTACCGCGACCTGGGCGGGGCCAATGACTTTTGCAGCCTGCACGCACGCTGTGCCGTGCACGAAGGGTGCTCGCACGTGCCAAGCACTCGCCATCACAACTTGAATTTGATGCCTCCAAATATGACAGCAACTTGGGTGCGGCAGAAACCTGGCAGAGCGACTACCGGGTGGAAGCGACGTCGAAAGAAAAACCGAGGCACAATGCCTAGACATGCCCACTGCAGGGCAAGGCAGGCTAGGGAGTGCTGCAAAGTCATTGCCCTGCGAGTTTCAAAGGCACTCGGCTCGAGCTGCTTGTTCGGCAGAAATCTAAAGAAGAAGGAGAACGGCCCCTTCTGGAGAAGCACCTTGAAGCTGTAGGCTGAAGGTGCGCCACACGACAAGCTAGCCTTGAACTGCTCGATAAGCCAAGAAGCCCTCCTGCTCATTTGGGCTCCACTTCGGAACACCTCCCACCCCCCCCCCACTGCTAGAGCCCCAACGAATCTAAATATAGGTGGCTGCAGGGTAACATCCTTAGGCGACTTGGGTCTATTTAGCACCCGTGGATCGTCACAGCTCATCAGGCTACAGGGATGATTACAAGTTTTCCAGCGATTCCTCGAAGGGGGTTTCCTCGAAGCATTTTGGCTCCCATCACATGCGACCGACTCGAAAAAAGAGTGCTGAAGGAGGCCGCATAAGGTGCCTTTTTATCATCCTTCTAGACCTGGTAACCCCCCCCCCCTAAGGAGACAGAGAGTGGTGCTGCACATCAATGGCACACAGAATGACAGGCCTCGTGGGGTCCTCTACTATACAACTATGGCAGTTCCTTTAGAAAAAGGAACTTAAGCCATTTCTGGAAACAGACTTGGGCATACTGCACGCCGAAGGAACGAGCGCCACGTCAATGGGCTCTTCAGACTCCTTATAGAAAAGTAGTTATACCCCAGTATATGACAGCCCAAACCTATGCACTGAAGGAGCATCCACCCTTAACCTCATTAGACCCCTTCAAAAAAGAGACTACTACCACCATTTCCATAGCCCCAAGCTGCGTATTCGTATCTCTCAGCAAGGCAAGCTATTGTAGCCCCATCCAAAAAGCTGGGTAGGGGCTGCCTACGGAAAAACGTCTTAAAAGCTGCGCTCTGATGGCACCGGCACACAGTGCATAAAGGCTCTAGACTCTATATAAAAAAGGTCAATTTTCCATTTTGAGATAGCCTTATGGTCCGCATCGAAGGCAAGCCACCCTGAAAGCCTTTTACATACACCCACCGGTTTAATATCAGCATTCTTTCCCATTTTGGAGCTTGAAGCTGTGTGCAGGACGTACACGCAAGTACAAACGTATACGCACATACAAAAACCCACATAATTATAGCCCTACGTCTTAGCGCAGGGATGAGGTGCTCACACTTCCGGACTAGTGCTGTGGCTCCGAGTCATGCAGCATGCAATTCTTTATTGCTTGCTGCCATCGAAGTGCAAGCCACCAAGTTTTCACTGCTGCGATACAAATAAGGCAGTAATATCTGCTGATCTTTACATTTACTTTATTTATTTACATCACCAAAATACTTGATAAGTGCAATGGGAAAACTAGCTCAAAGGAACGAAACCACAAGCTGGAGCTAACACCTGTGGATGGCAGCGAGCAGTTCCATGGCAGCAGCCACATGACAACTGCAAAATGGGAAGACAATGCAGAGGATCTTCCACAAACAATTAAAGGCCAGACGTCAGTGAATTTAGGTCCACGTGCTTAGCTCACAATCAACTACAACCATAGCTGCCACCTTGGTAATAATAACTTAAAAATATCGTGCATTAGTAATCTGTCTTTGCTTGAAGACACCGACAGACAGAAGCACCGTTCAATCATTGCATGGGCTGGCTCCCAGTCAAGCAACACATCGATTTCAAGGTTCTGTCACTCACGTTTAGGTCAGTTCACTTTTTGGATCCAGCATACCCATCCGATCTACTCCCTACCAGGCTAAGCTTCATACCACCCAATTTTCCGAATCGAATAGTTTACCTATACTTCATACGAACCTCAAATTCTTTGCAGATCGTGCCTTCAGTTCCAATGCTCCCAAAGACTAGGAGCTCACTCCCGATTGGTGTCATCACAGCCCCTGACTTGACAACATATTTCATTTGGTTGGGCTTTTGTGATTCGTTCTTCGTGTACATGTACCTGCTTACGCTATGCTTGCAGATTACATCTGCTTGCACATGTTACCACCAAACATTTGGTAATGCTTTCTCTACAGCATCTGCAAAGTGCCTAAAAGGAGATTCAGTTCTCTGAAGGCACTATACAAATATACATCACAGCATTTAGTGAGTCCCTGTGATTCGACCTTCGTGTGCTTATGCGTGCTGACACTGTGCATGCTGCCACAACCCATATTTGCACGCTGACCCTGTGCAAGTAAATGCTAACCATGTTATGCTTGTTGACATTGTGCATGCTACCACCAACCTTTCGATCATGCTTCCTTTACAGCATATGTAAAGTGCCTAGAAAGTGATAAGTTCTAAGATAAATGTATTAGTATTATTATTCTAAAACTGATGAAAGACTGTCATCACTAGTATAACCACTAGAGCTCTACCATTGAGTACAACTTGGAGGCCCTAGGCTGCAGGTTTTGCTCATTCCTTCACTCGCCGAGTGAAGAAAAACCACCTTGGAAGGCACTATACAAACTTGGCTGCCGGTGCAGCAACAGTTATCTTTTAAAGGAGTCATGCAACATAAAAAGAAGGAAAGTAGAAAATATCGAATGCTATGCAGTGACGCTTGAATTGGATAATTAAAACGAATGCGGTAAGGACTATGAATATTGCTAAAACAATCCGTGCAGGCCACTGACTCCCACAGACATTGCTCGTTGCTGAAACGAAGAAAGAAAATAGCCATTGAAGGATTTCTCAGACGATGTCTCCAGATTGAAAAAAAAGTTCACGCATGCAAACTTTTTCTTGCCGGAGTTGCTACACTGAAGTGTACGTTATCGGTCCATGCCGGGTGGGGGGGGATACCCGAGTTAATCAATCTTGCTACCTAGTCCCTCCTCTCCAGAGTCCATGCTTGAAAGGGCAGACCGACCAGAAACCAGAGATATATTAATACATTTATACAGCGCCCCCAGAGAACTTAATTCCTTTCTAGGCACTTTACGTATGCTATAACAGAAGCATGAACACTAAAGTCTGAAACGACCTACAAAAACCTGGTGACTTAGTCCCTCTTCTCCCCAGGGCAAGTTTGAAAGGGAAGAACAATCAGAAACTAGAACAATATTTGTCAGAAATGACTTGCAGATATAGCAGCTGCGGCGCTATAGTGTGATTGGGCCGTTTGTGGCCCGGAGCCGTTGGTGATATGTAGTTAATGTGCATTTTATGCAACACTAGCTTATGCCCGTGAGAAATCCACGGAAATTTCACACGGCTTCTGCTTCATCCTCACTCTCTCAGCCTCCCTCCGCTTTCAGGCAAGAACAGCTTATTCTTTCAACTTCTTCAGCAAGCCGTTCATAAGCCTCACCTGCCATAACTGCTGTTGCTGGCAACAATGCCCTTCCTTTTCAGCTTCTACTGACGCTGGATCTTGATTGGTATTCATTGTACAAATATACTAGCTGCTAAATATACTAGCTGCTAATATAAAATCTACCATTAATTCACAACCACGTCCCCAAACCAGTAAAGCTCGCACTTTTCAATAACTGGGCAGATTTCCAATACACCAACTCAGCTATGCCGAGCACATGCTGAGATGCACCGGAAGCTCCAGTCGGCACTTTGGGCATAGGGCATAGAGTGCTAGCTGCAAGAATGACATGGCCAACCTTTGAAAAACCCTTTGAGGCCAAACCTGTTTAAGTGTTTGAAGTTCTAGCATTTCACTGTTCACTATCAGCTATGACGGTGCACGTAGCAGTTACGTATGCAAAGTAGTAAATTATCTCCTCCCTTTTTGAAACTAATCACTGATGTACACTCGTTGCACTACTATATAAACACTGAAAAGGACTCAGTGCATATGTGAAGTCAGTGACTGTGACTTAATAACAAACCTGGCTTGCTATAAAGGTTGATATACTGCGAGTGTATCATAAAAGGACAGTGGAGATTACAGGTACAAGCATATCCCTGTTATTAATTTAAGCGAGAGAAAGTCCGACAGTCACGCATTTATCACACAGCTTCTCTACAGTGCTGTATTTCTACTATGACAAAGCGAAGTGAGTCCACAGGCTCACTCGACATATCCTTATCAATTTATGCAAGAAAGTCTGTCCTTCCCTCCGTCATTTTTTTTATTATTAATTAAAGCGAGAAAGTCCATCATTCCCTCTGCCATGCGTCAAGATAGAGCACTTGCTTCACGTGGCCTTCACGTCACGTTCAGCGAAGCTAGACTACAGGCTCATTTGACGACAAAAACATACTGTACTAAGAGGTAATAGACGTATACATGTATGTAGAGTATTGTATTTTTTCCATGACTCGGTGAAGCGAGTCCACAGGCTCACTCGACGACAAAAAAATACTGTACTAAGAGGTAAGAGATGTGTAAATGTTTGTACAGTATTGTATTTCTACTATGACTCAGCGAAACGAGTCCACGGGCTCACTCGTGTTTTACAATAATAATAATAATAATAATAATATTGCACTTGATAAAGCGCCCTCAGAGAACTTAATCTCTTTCTAGGCGCTTTACATTTGCTGCAAAGTGATACGCAATAGAATAGTAAGTAAAATCATGCTTGAAAAACAAACAAAATGAATAACATGGTTAGGGGTTACATGCACTGGGTCAGCATGCAAATGTGGTCAGTGGCAGCATGAACAGTGTCAGCACGCATAAGCACATCGAGGACGAATCACAAGGACCCACTAAATGCTGTCCTAAATAGGTATGTTTTTAAGTTTCTTTTAAATGTGGTCAGGTCAGGGGATGTTCTGATGCAGGTCGGGAGGGAGTTCCAGGCTGTGGGAGCATACGAGCTAAATGCACGGTCTCCAAAGGATTTAAGGTTTGTGCGAGGTATTTCTAGACTGTTGGATTCCGAAAAGCGAGTGGTACGATGCTTTGCCTGATGGGTTAGTGCATCTGAAAGATAGGCTGGAGCCATAGAATGAAGAGACCTAAAAGTGAGCGACAAAACCTTGAAGTCAATCCGTTGCTTGACTGGTAACCAGTGCAGGTCGGCGAGAAGTGGAGTAATGTGGCAACTGCGACGCTCACGACAGACAAGCCTAGCTGCAGAGTTTTGCACCAGCTGCAATCGCCTGATCGTACATGCTGGTAGGCCAGTCAGCAGTGAGTTGCAGAAGTCGAGACGAGATGTCACGAATGCATGGACCAACTTGGACGTGGTATCCTTATCTAAACAAGCCCTAATTTTAGCAATGTTATGAAGCTGAAAATAGGCTGATTTGACTGTGGAGCTGATGTGGTCGTCTAACGAGAGGTCGCTTTGGAATATGACACCTAGATTTCGAGCTGATGCAACTGGAGATATGCTGGCAGAGCCAATTTTGAAAGTCAGCCTTTCCAATTTCTGAATAACACTAGGTTTGCCCATAACTAGTAAGTTAGTTTTATCATCGTTTAGTTTTAGAAAATTTGCTGCCATCCATGATCGGATGTCATCAATGCATGCAGCAAGTGAGTTGAGAGAATTTGAGGTGCTCGAAGGCTGGGAGGGATCAAAGCAAAGGTACAACTGAGTGTCATCCGCATAGAAGTGAAAGCCTAGATTGTGCTTGGCAATCACATCAGCGAGAGGGAGAGTATAAACGGTGAAAAGGACCGGACCTAGCACAGAGCCCTGAGGTACTCCATATTTTAGAGGTACTTCAGATGATCTTTGTCCATTCACGTCAACACTCTGGAGTCTCCCACTGAGATAGGACCTGAACCACTGCAGAGCAGTGCCAGTGATGCCCAGGCGAGATGAGAGGCGCTCTAGAAGTACTTTGTGATCGATGGTATCAAAAGCTGCCGAAAGATCGAGCAAAACAAGAAGAGACACTCTACCCATGTCTGCATTCCTAAGTAGGTCGTTGTATACCCGAAGCAATGCTGACTCTGTGGAGTGATTAGCTCTAAAGCCAGACTGGAACTTACTAGCAAGGTGTGAGGTTTCGATATACGAGTTCAGCTGGTCTGCCACGACCCGTTCCAGTGTCTTTGATAGGAATGGTAGAAGGGAGACTGGGCGGTAGTTGCTTAAGTTCTCTTGGTCTAGTGTAGCTTTCTTGAGAAGTGGCCTGACTACAGCTTTTTTGAAAGGTGCTGGGACCTGACCTGAGGCTAATGACATATTAATGATGTTGGTTATGCATGGCAGCAGCAGATCAATGCAACGTAGGAGCAGGACAGTGGGAATAGGGTCCAGTGGACTTGTTGTCTTCTTTGATTGAGATACGAGCTTTAGGACTACGTCACTGGTGACCTGTTTAAATGCAGACATTGAGGCGCAGCCAGGAACCGAGGAACAGCATTCTAGTGGGAAGGTTGTCATCGCAGGGATGGATTCCCTGATTTTGTCTATCTTCTGCACAAAGAATCGAGAGAAGCGATCGGCTAGATCATCACAAGGATCATCAGGTAAGGAGCTAACCTGGGAACGGTTGAGGAGATGGTTTATTGTCGACATCAGCATTTTTGGATTGTGCATCTGTGATTGAACAATGTTTCTATAGAAGCTAGACTTAGCCTTTGCTAGGATCGATTGGTACGACCTACAGTAGTCTTCATATGCCTGTCGATGGACAGTTAGTCCGGATCTTTTGTATGCCTTTTCAAGCTTTCGTTTAGTAGACTTGGCTAGTTTAATGTCTGTGGTAAACCATAGGCCGTCTGGGCGGGGGCGCACAGTGCGCTTTGTCAAAGGTGCAAACTCGTCGAGCGTGTCAGCTAGTGTCGTGTTGTAGCAATCTACCAGTGATGACAGATCGGAGGGAGGACTGAGCAGCAAAGGTGAAGCAGATATGCTCGCACGGACAGCATCGATATCAAGGGTCTTGAGGTTTCGCGATTCACAGGTTATTTTAGAGGAGAATGTGGGCACACACTGTAGATTGAATGAGATCTGCATGTGGTCAGATAAGCAGGATTTGGTGATAACTGGTGATGACAAGGTGCAGTTATATGAGAAAATTTGGTCGAGTGTGTGACCCTTGATGTGGGTAGGGCCATGCACATGAGCCACAAGAGACAGATTGACTGTCTTAAAAGTGGTGAGTGACTTAGACTTAATCTGCAACTGGTTGCCTGTGCAACTGCAGAAGTTTCCAGTAGTGCCAGAGCTGTCACACACAATATGTAATACATTTAATTCTTCGAGTTTCTCAACATCTTCACAATTATAGAAGATTATCGGAGAAGTAGCAAAACTACCCCTTCTTAGGTTCCTGTGCCAGCCAACTGACATTTAGATATGCATGCAGCAAAGGAAGTAAACATGGCCAAGAGCAAGGTTAGTCCAACAGGTTAATGTAGAACACATGAATAGTGCTAGTCTAACAACTTTTTGAAAATGAGGCAAGCTGGTAAGCTCAAGCAAAGAAAGATTGATCGTGCAAATGGCGCTTGACATGAAAAAAATGGCAAAGACAACTAGTGACAAGAAAAAGAACCAATAGTTCATTTATCATGACCGAGACATAGACGACCAACTGTTCTAGCATCTGCAAGTCTGAGACCACCCCACCGGCGGCTCATTATTAAAAACCACGTTACCTGACAAATTGAATAGTAGTGTTACCGGCATTGATAATGAACAACATTGCTTTAGAACCTGCAGCAGCTGCAAGCAGGTCTTCTTTTGGATCAGCTGCTATCATCAGGTCCCTATTCGAATATAAGAATGATGACCATCGTCATCATTCTTATGATTACCGACCCCAGTCTAATCTGGTTCATTGAAGATCAGGTTCTATACCAAACGTTCCTGTGCGACATATCATGGTAGATTACTGGACATTTAAATATCCACATTCGCGACATTAGCAACAGACAGGCGCATTAATTTCTTGACAGCCGAATCTTTCTCTGCGACAGTTCACTGTTGATTGCTGGAGATTTTAAAATTCTAATTGCCGACCTTAGCAACAGCCTCGTAACCTAAAAAGTGATTGATATAGAGAAACTCTTGGAATGTCTTTGAGAAGCAGGTCTTTTTGAGCTTCATCCTGATTCCACTAACTGCTCCGGCACTCTTACAGTAGAAAACTCAAAACATAAGAATGCTTTCGATGAGCATTCTCCCATAAAGGCTGTCAACATATGGAATCAAAGAGATGCTCTCATGCTTACTAAAAGACATTGTATGTATGCACGTATCTCCGTCTGTAACTCCACAAAGTCATAAAGACTATGTGAGTGTTACGCAGGAGAGTTTTGTATAGCGCACTCACAGCCTGAGTGGCTTTCGGTATGCATTCAGTATCCAACAGACTTCATCTCACGCAACAATGAGAAAGTGGGAAGCAAAGCAGTGTAAGGAGAGCAGTTGAGGTAGTGAGTAGCATGGAAGTAGCCGTGATGGCACACTAGGTAGAGCGGCTGCTTTCACGACCTCGGTCCCGAGGTCGTGGGTTCGATTCCTGCGATAGGCGATCCTTTATCGCAACTGCAAGCGGTGGTGATAGCCGTAAAGGCTCTTCTGTCGCTATACTAAAAGAGGCTGTTTAATCAGCTGGGATTTTTTTTTTTAGAAGCTCAGGACCGCTGAAAAGCATTAAAATATGCTCCACAAACAGACTTGAAAGCTTGCAACGACTGCTTCTGACACCTATCTTGCCAGGTTCGGTGGCAAAGTCCATATCTGCATCCCAAGGCTTATTGCATCGACTTCCTTTTTTTTCAAACTCTTTTAACCTTCCGACTTGCCAGTCAAACCCTAAACAAATGTATAGTAATATGTCGAATTTACTTAATAAGGCTGAGAGGTCCTACAAATGTTTATTGTGGTGCTAATAATTGTTCTGCCTTCTTTGCTTAAAAATTGCATTCATTCGTCCATTCATACTGCCACATCGCAATCTGCAGCTTGCCTTAAGAAAGTTTCTGATGGTTCAGCTGACAATGTTAGTACAATAACCAAGGCCAGTACAAAGAGCTCAGCTCCAGAGCCAATACCAAGACCTTTTTGGTTTCACTAATAGACAAAATTAGCCCCATCCGTAGCTCAGGTTTTTAATGCTTCACTCGACAAGGATTGTTCCAAAGTAATTCGAATTGGCTATCGTTCGACCAGTACTTAAAAGCCATGAACAGATTCTGGGATCCTAGATAATTAACCTACACCATCCAGTCTTCCTTTATTCACCGCGATTCTAGAGAGAAATGTCGCTTAACCGTAACAGCTTGTAGAGCACATTGACATGGAATGATTTATCAGAAAATTTCAGTCGGGAACATTCAAGCCGACATCATTCAACTGAGATTCCCCCATGTGACAAATCACGACGGTAACATCACTGTCTTGGTACTGCTTAATCTGTCGGCAGCTTTCAACATTTATTAATACAAGAGCCTACTGTAGCCATTAAGAATGATCGGTTTAGCTGATGGTTCAATAGTACCTGTCTTATCGAGTCTAGCCCATAACTCGTGGTGAGCTAAAGTCGCATGCAGCAGACCTAACACTTGTGGATTTTCAAAAGGGTCTGTGCTCGGTCCACTGGTGTTCTCTAGGTATACAACAAAGGCTCCAGAGAAGGTAGTTGAGGTTCATGCAATTGGCCACTGTTTCTATGCTGAGGACATCCAGAAGTACTATCATTCAAGTCATTAGGCATCAGCTACAATTGGTAAACTGAACTTGGAGTCTTGCAGTCATTGATGTCAAGCCACTTTCTTTAAGCCAAACCAAAATAAAACGGAACTCGTCATAAGAAACTTTAAACGTGCAGCTGGGAGAGGCGACTTTGCTCTCCTCGCCGTAGGTTTCGTAGTGATATCATCGCTAAATGCTCTTAATTTTTTGGTGGACATTTTGATGATTAATGACTGGTTAAGGGCAAACCCATGTTATCCAGAAATAAGAAAGACGAACCTTCAAAATAAACCAGGGCAGCATAACTTCTGCAAGATCTGCACTGAATCTGAATGACCTAGTCCTAAGTGACCGAAAATATATGACCACATATGCCCAAAGTTAAGTCTGCCTACTTTCAGCTACATACGTAGCTTTTACTCGGGAATGCTTAGATAAGTGTACCACAGCCTAGCTAATCTATGCATTCGTAGCATCCTATCTAGACTTCGGTAAGTCACTAACCTGCAGGTCTTCCCATCAATGCACTAAGATGCTTACATTAGTGCACAACTCTGTAGCTACGCTTGTATGTCATGAACATTGCAACTGCCACATTCAATTTACATAAATGCTCACCAGCCTACACTTGCTACCCATCAAATAGCGATTCAAGGAGTTTCAATCCTATATATAGTTTCAATCCTCACTTTAAGGCCCCTTCATTCTCTTGCTCCAAACTACTTGTGAATCAGGCTACACATCGTATCACCTGTTGGTTTGACTCAAGTCGTTTAGCTGTGCCTGCCGACCACAAATCCTCTGAAGACCTAGTCTTCAGTCCATGTGCTCCCAAAGCCTGGTACTCACTTCGGACTGCAATCACATCCTCTGAACAGACGACATTTAAGAAGAAGTTAATAACCTACCTGGTCCTTATATTATTGTTCCATCCGTGTTAATTGTCATTAGTGTGCTTGTGCATGCTGACATTGCCCATTACTAATCAATTGAAATGCTTCCTTTCCAGTACAATGTATGCAAAGTGCCTAGAAAGAGATTTAGTTCTCTTAGCTTGCTACATAAGTGTCGTATTATTATATATGTCGTATATTATATTATTGTAAGTTTTACTTGCACATCAGCACAACATGGCCCTACTCTGGGAGAACGTATTGAAGTCCACCACACCAACACACGCATGACAGCACGTGCGTGCCATGTGCGTGTGCTCGAGTGCCATATGCCTACGCCAGCAGCCACACATGCTGTACTCGTAATTTTTTTGCAAAACGTCATTAATTCTTGCACACGTTCTCAATATACGACCATGCGCATAGGGGGCAAATAAATGTCACGATGATTTACATAAATGCGATGTTCAACCTGTGTGTGTATGAGCACACATGCGTGGATGTGCTCATGAGTACCGTCGGTGCTTATACTACTTTATATTGGCCCTGCGAATTTTGAGCGCTTCGGGGACTATATGTCTTACCCTCTCTGACCTCAGAACTGGTATAGATCCTTTTTAGCATTCACTGTGTGGGCTCTATTCTTTCATTCTATTCTTTTGAGTATCAATGCATCCTCGACTAGAATGCTGTAATTTTTGGCAAGGCAACTTACATACTCCAGCAGGCTCATAGCCAAGACGAATTATGTAACACAGCAAAGATGACAGAATAGAGCAAGACTGATGTTCACTATATTGGCTCTCACACTAAAAAGGTTCATAGTTGCCGATTGCACATGCACATCAAATTGAGCTTTACCAGGTCATATATTTGATTTGCTATCTGCACTTTTTCATCGGCCTGCTCCACTGCTTTCTTGTAATCCTACAACAAAAAGCAACTGACTGGCAGACGTTCCATTAGGCAGTGGTGGCACAGTCGCGCAAAAAAATCTCCTGGCATTAAAATATTAACGCCTTACTTCCTTAATCTTTTCGAACTGCTCGTTTTTCCATTCAGCTTTAATACCACCTTGGGCACATTTCCTGAAGAATTGCTGCATTCTCTCATCAAGGCTGTCGTCAGCATCTGAAAATCATTAGCGTGCAAATAGCACCTCGTCTGATTCCAAACCAAGTCGAACCACCACTAGCATAATCTGCAGCAGAAGTTTTTAAGAAAAGGACACGATAAGGAGGTCTCAGCATCTTAGCTAATGCAGGTCGAATACTCTAGGCACAGCCGCTTCAGTATTTGATTAAAGAAAGCAGCCAGCCACTCTCCATTCTAAGCCGGTGATAAGAAAATACACGGCTAGAAAATACAGGCCACCGTGAGGAGCTGCCGGGGCAAGAAATGCATATGAAAGAATAGAGCCCACACAGTGAATGCTAAAAATGATCTATACCAGTTCTGAGGTCGGAGAGGGTAGGACATATAGTCCCCAAAGCGCTCAAAATTCGCAGGGCCAATATAAAGTAGTAAAAGCACCGACGGTACTCATGAGCACATCCACGCATGTGTGCTCATACACACACAGGTTGAACCTAGGACTTTGGCAAAGCTAAAACAACTGCACTATTCCATTAGGGAAGCAGCTTGTCATTCCAGCAAGTCCCGACATCGACAAAGAGAAAGTTACCATGCTTATACATGTTTGTACAACACCATGTCAAAGTCACAACTGAGGTTTTCAAATAGTATATTCTTTATTTGCATTATGATGTGCAATGCACGAAACACAAAATGAATAATTGCAAGAATTTATCATATCCAATAGTAACACAACTAAACCTTGAAGAGAAGGCTGGGATAATTACAGAAGCTCCTCACTACGGCAAGGAGAAGTCCCAAGTGGCAGGCAATGAAAGCAAACGCCACACTTTGGGCTAGAATCCACTGTTTGACTTGGATCCAAAGCAGTTTCTTGAAGCCTGTTCACTGAAATCGTAGCTTCGAAGTTATACCGCATTTTTGGATGCCACACTAAGACAGTGTTACAGCAGGCCAACTTAGTAAAGCTGGTAAAATCGTTATTAGTAAGAGACTCCAAGCATGGCTGCCGACTCCTACCCATAATCCATTAGTGACAAAAATTCTCAAGCTTTTATCAACAAATCCCAAACAGGGAGTACGAGTAACTGAAAAATAGTATTCGTGAACTTTCTGAAAGCACCAAGTCCACTTGGTGTACACTCATAAGATGGTGACTTCAGTCAACAGCTACTCTTGGGCAGAGGCTACAGATTACCCGATATCCCATCGTCCAAAACTTGAGGACGATTGTGCACCACAGTGTACAAAGCAGCGCACAGACACCTGCAGCCTCTGACCCAGAGCATGCTTAGCGATTCCAACATGTTACGACCGATGGATTTATATAATCCTGGCGGGTAAACCTTGCTTACATGATATCATTTGTGTGTGAGAGTGGTACTTATTCTTCGAACTCGTGCCTTCTGTGCTCATAAGGTCTGGCAAACAGTTTTGCATGGGAGGCAAAACAATTCACGCCTATACAAGGGGCAACTCACACGTGCACGTGAGCAAGCACACGTGAGGTGTATCGTTCCTCTGACCCTAGATTTGAATAATAAATATTTTGTTTATTTTCTGGTACAAAAATCATTAATTAAAAAGACCTTCGGTAGTATTTTCGATAAAGCAGTATGCTTGGGTGGCTGCATTATACTATGCCAACGGCCTATACTGGTAATGCCCATTCTGCATTTTGAGGTTGCAGACTGCTCGAGGTGGCCTAATTAGCCTGCCCCACCCATTGTATGCAGGCCATAGATGATTGTGCCTCGGCGCTTCCATTTTGCCACTGCATTCCTGGGCACTCTTTTATTTAATTAAAGTCTTCACTAGCTCAATGCTCGAAGGGCTCCTGCTAAGTATTTCTACATCTCAGTGAACGCCTGCCGTCAAAGTTTGAGGTTATTATAACCATCGATGAAAACAGATGGTTATGTCTATGGATGGGCCCCATCAGCTCTGCTAAGCGACCCTCGTGTTGACTTGAATCTACATTAACACACCTGCCCATGCTTGCTCATCCATAATCTCTTTGTAACCTCATCTCTTGCACATCAAAATCTGTATCAAAGAGTCGGTTTCTAATCTCACCATTTGTATCCTACTTCGGCTCACACAAGCACTCTTCAAGACTTCAAGTCCTGTTGACAGTTCAGTAAATTGCATAACAATATGTAACACAAATTTTGTCCCTAGGTAGTTAACTGTTTCTTAACTGCTTATGCCTCAGTTTGCTTCTGCGACAAGGCCAGTGATTAACTTGAAATAATCAACTTCCGTCAAGATACAAACAAATTTCGCATTCTTATAGAAGCCCTCCAAACATTAGCTTTCATCGTGATTTTTTATATCGTCCCTCGTAACGACTATTAAAGTCGAGTACATATACTTGAAAGTGCTCATCTTTCCCCAGCGAGTAAGCTTCTCCTGTGTTCTCCTTGAATTTTTCAACCAGGGAATCAAGGATATAGACGTTTTAGAGCATTCTGCATATCATTTTGGCATCGCTCTTTATTCTGAGTCTGAACCAGCTGCTCATAGTTTTCAGCCCTGATTGCCCATAAAAACGTGAACCACTGCAATTAAACAAATCCAAGCAACTTTCTCAATTCTGTTCGGCTTCTAGGCAAATATGTCAAAACTCAACTCGATTATCCTTATCTGTGGTCCGACGAAGAGATACCAGCTTTGACCTTTGTCTCCGGCAGCTGTGGAAAGACATCTCGGGAGGTACTTGAAAGCTGCTGACTCAATATTCAGCCATGAGAAATTGCTTGCCGAAGACTAATTTGATGTGCAGTGGTGTACTACCACCTTCCGAGGGTCTACCAGTGGTTCCCCAGGGATTTTGTTCTTCCCTGCCGATAACTCAGCCTGCTGTGGCAAGTCCCTTTTGTGACAGTGCTCATTATTGTCTCGGCTGTCCAATAGGCATAGAAAACAAGAAAAATTCGTGCAGCTGCCTTGCAGGCAGGAATGAGACCATTTTGAAGTCCTCATCTACCTTCCAGCTATAGTTGACATACCTCCAGGGGGGTCACAACATCTTGACACTGGTGAGCCAAATGGAGAGATGCTGCCCCTGTTATGAAACAGCACGGCTTAGATGCTCCTGGATGAACTGCCTATGAATAGACACATTCACTCGAGTTAAAGGTGATTCCTATAGCCTCGAATAGACAGGGCACATTGTTGCAGAAGCACAACCCATCTTTCTGATTGGTGAAGTTCGAAAAAGATGGTGATTCTTTTACTGATCTGTTACTTTTTGCCAAAAAGTTCTATTCATTGAGCCTAGATGTCAGAAGCTCGATATTACACTTGGTAAGAAGGCCTCTGATCAGATCGTTAAGGTATGGTTTTGTCTCCTCACCGACATCTGTGAAATTGGAATCGGAATCTACAACAGCTTCCTTGGTGTCTTGACTTGCAGCTCTCGACAGAAGATACCTTATCCCTATCTAGAGAGGTTGGGAGCTCAGGGCAGTGCAGCACTGGAGCAATTGATGAAGGATTAATGTGCAAATATGCTATGGTGGTGCCCTCTTGCCAGTTCGAGGTTTAGATGGGCCCACCATGCAGAAGCAGCAGGTGCTAGAGTGGTCACTCGGTTCCGGCCAAATGCTTGGGATAGCAAACTTCGTGGTTCTATGTTCTCCTTTGTACCAACCTGTAAACAAAATAGAATATAAATTCAAAAATGAAATTTCACACATTTCCTAAAACTGTGACAGCAATTCAATCAATCAAGAGGGCAGTAACTGTTCATCTTACCTTCACGAGCAGAACTCTTGCCGAGTTCGAATGGGAAATCAGGCCTTGTAGTTGATCCTCGACAGAAGTACGCTGTGAAGGCCTCACCTATCTTAACAGATAATTTCGTGTACTTTGTTTTCGCTCTTGTGATCAATTTTCCACACACGTAGAAAAATGCATATCCTGGGTGCAAGAAATCTCTTGATGCCATGTTAATCAAATACTAGAGCTCGCTGCCTGGAGACTCACTTCGTTTAATCATAGTAGAACTACACGTTTATTACAGTCAATCCCGGAAGTACTGGTCGCCATCTTGCCGAGTGACGGACGAGAGGACGGACTTTTTAACTTTGAGATGGGGATTTGCTATTCTCACAGTCTGCAATAACATTAAACTGAAATATTTTTTAAGGCACCTGTATTGTGACACTTCTTTTGATACTCCTAAGCAGTAGTTCTCAACCTTCCTAATGCCGCGACCATTTAATACAGTTCCTCGTGTTGTGGCGACCCCCAAACATAAAATAATATTTTTATTGAGTGCAAAATGTGGAAATGCGTGTTTTCCGATGGTCTTAGGCAACCCCTGTGAAAGGTCGTTCGACCTCCAAAGGGATCACGACCTACAGGTTGAGAACCACTGTCCCAGAGTGTTATGTTTGCCTTATCCTCACTGATTCGGTAGCGGTATAGCACGTACTGTACATGCATGCACGAACCTGACGTGGGCATCATGCCCATGCCTAACAGCAAAATCGAAGAATGTCAAAATATCGTCCTCGCCAAAGAAAGTTAAGTTTTTGCAACAGTAGCTACTTTCTATTTATTCTAGGCATAAGGGATTTGAAAAACACACATTGTACCCAAGAGAAAAAATTAAAATCTGTTACCGAGCATATGAGCTAAATTAACTACTAGTTCAACTGAACAAGTAGTGGTGGACGACACTAGCCAGTCAGCTGGACTGTTGATCACTGGAAGAGAATATTCTCCTTTCTTATCTGTGCATCAGGTATATGAGCAGCACCTCACCGATAAGCATTGGCTAATCCAACTAGGACTTGAGCTAGGATTTCAGTGGGACACCGGCTGATGCTTCACTAAGTAGGCTAGTGAAGCAGCTATCTACATTGTACCCCACAAACTTCTAAATGCATGGGATCCATTTTACCAATTGCATGAGGTTCAAGTTTACACCAGTTAACAGAACAGGTGGTGAGCTTGCTCTAGTCACTGGAACCAATTTAAGCTGGACTCCAAATATGTGCTGAGCCTAATGGCTACCTCAAAGATGGCTGACAACTCCTTAGGGAAATCTGCTAAACCCACCAAATCCACATCTACAACAACGTGAATGTAGTTCTATACACACAGTGTCACAGCACTTGCGTTTGGCAAGTTATTGCCATCTTTACAAGGAGGTGATGCGAGGTGCCATGATGACTAGGAACCGTGATGGCACACTAGGTAAGGCGGTTGCTTTCACGACCTCGGTCCCGAGGTCGTGGGTTCGATTCCTGCGGTGGGCGATCCTTTATCGCCACTGCAGGCAGTGGTGATAGCCGTAAAAGGCTCTTCTGTCGCTATACAAAAAGAGGCTGTTTAATCAGCTAGGATTTATTTATTTATTTATTCAACATCAGTGAGTGACGTGGCAGTTAATGACGAGCCAAAGTGGGCCGAGTGCATGCTTTCACTAGAAAGCCAGACTTACTTTGTACTTCTAGGTCGGCCTCTCGCATGTCGGTAAACCGTTCTCGCATTTCCATGGGAAGGTTTTCGATCACTATCAATAAAGAAAAGAATTATACAGTAAGAAAAAGTTTAAAATAGCTGCAAATATAACCTAGTTATAGGCTCCTCATCACAGTATGAACACACTGCACCAGCATGCAGTCTGGTAATGACATTTTGAGGATGGGATACATTCCACGATTTGCCGATTGTCCTAACTGCCTAAGAGGAAGGTTGGCTAGGTAGGATATCTTGTCAATCAATGCCTGAAAAAACCATACTGCCACAAGTCAGGGGATGCTATGACGACAGTTCGTAATGAGCTCCTGGCTTAGGAAAACACAAATTGGAGGAACACAAACTGAAGGAACGGTTTCCCAAGGATTTGAGGTTGATTAGAGGCACATCTAAACGACTTGAGTCAGAAGAGCTGGTGGTGTTCAACAACAGATTGGCAAGCAGTCTAGAGCAAGATAATGAAGGGACATATACAGTGGAAAAACCTTCGTCGATACGCTGCTTGATGGTGAGCCAGTGCAGGTCGGTGAGAAGTAGCGTAATGGCAGCTTCGACATTCAGGACAGAAAAACACCGCTGCAGTGTTTTGCACCAACTGCAAGCACTGTATTTCACAGGCCAGAAGATCTGCGATTAAAAGTTATTAGATTATTATTATTAGTTAAAAGTTAAAAGATTTAAAAGTTATAGAAATCGAGATGACATGCCACAAATGCCCAGCAAATGACCAGCTTGGCTGCAGTATCCTTATCTATGCAGGCCCAAATTTGTGCGATAGTAAGTAGGGGTAAGTAGGTAGCTGTGACTGTGAAGCTGTGTTCATCTACTGAAAGATTTTAGAACAGGTCACCCAACTTGTATGCCCTACAGGAGATATGTTAACCCAGGGCTAAGCCACTAACCAGAAAGTTGTCTTTAACATCATCCAATTTGAAAGAGTTTGCTGCCATCAAGTTTACATGTCACAAATATATGGAGCTGAGAGAACGGAAGGCAGGATAGAATCTAAGCACATTTACAGCTGTGATTGCCTGAACAAAAGTGAATGCTTGTGCTAAGCAATTACATTATCATGAAGGAGAGAATAAATTGTGAAAAGACGTGGACCAAATGCAGATCACTGGGACACCCTGTTGACTTTAAAGGCTCCTCGGATGAACGTTGCCCATTCACATAAATGCTCTGAAATCCCCCACTGACATAAGACCTAAGCTATTGCACTGAAATGACAGTGATGTCCAGGCAATATTACAGGTGCTCAAGAAAGACTTGGTGATCGTTAGTATCAAATGCTGCCGAAGATCCAGCAGAGAAACTCTAAAGCAAGCCTGGAAGTAAAAGGTAAAAGCGCTTTGCATCCCAACAGTCCAGCTGACATAAACATCATACTAAGCTTTCAGCTACTCTCTAGAATATATATATATATATATATATGTATGTATGTATGTATGTGTGTGTGTGTGTGTGTGTGTGTGTGTGTGTGTATATAATTCATTAGTATAGCACCCTAAGAGAACTTATCACTATTCAGGCACTTCACATATGCCTCGAGGCTCGAGTCCGCGACCTCAGCCAGACCTTGGTCAGGGCGAGCACCTTAACCGCTGCACCAAACCAGCTAATACAAAGAATATTGATGACAAATTTGTAAACACCTTAACAGAATTGAATGCTTTTTTTCTAGGTACTCTATATATGCTGGGAAGGAAGAACATGAACTGGTTGGTAACAACATTTTAACAACTTCAGCATACACTAGCACACAAAGGACAATTAAACCCAGCAAATGCTACGAATAATAGGTGAGTTTAAAACGTTGTTACCGTGTCACCCCTAAGCTTGGGTGCCTGACTTTCAAAACAATCGAGCCTAGTGCTAAAGTTTGCACAATTTTGTTTGCTACCTAAACACAGTTTAATGTCTATGCTGATTCACTTTAACAGAAACCTAGTAACTCACATACAGCATAGACTTCACGGGTTTTTATGGGCATAGCCGATATGCTACTGCAGTTTACTTGGCTAATTAATTATCAATCCATAGCATAATCTGTAAACTACCACCATATTTGAGATTATCTCTCGAAACGCTAATTGAGGCAAAAATCGTAAAAAAACCCAGGTTACTTCTGCCTGTATAACAGGTGCATCAATCATTGTAGCAAGATCGGCTAATGTTGCTGAGCCCGGCAGTCAGATTAATGTAATGATGATAAAAATAAAACTGTGCCAACGTTAAATAAGTGATTACCTACCAATGAAAATCAATATCGGTCAGGTAATTGTACCTAAGCTAATACCCAAGTTGTATCATGCGAACCGAATTTCCATGGCTAGCAATGCGCACTGCTTCTTCACAGCTATGTTAGTTGATCCGGATCGAAGACAAGCACCCCAACAACTACCCCATTCCTTTACTACTAAGTAGGCTTGGGAAAAACAATGCTAGTATTCGACCCTATTTTTTACGGAGGTAGTACAGCACAATCTATTTCCTCTATTGAAAGTGCCTATAATTAAGCAGCCCAGTGGGTTGACATCAGACGCAAATAGCTCAGCTAGAACCAGCTCTGCTTAATTAAAGCACTCTACACGACAAAATAAGGATCGAATTTTGCAAAGTACAGCCACAGTCGGAATCTGAAAAGTCAATTCAACGTAGCGCCTCAGCAGGCACGCCTGAAACGGTGCTAGCGTTTTTTCTTTCACACTCGGGCGCTAGGCTTCGCGGACAAGGGCAGAAACACAAGTGCTCGGCAAAGCAGCGTTGCCACAAAAATAATCATCGGACCTACAAGCGCAAAAAATGACACTTTAGAAACTTTTTTAAAATAGAGTAACACTTAGGCGCTTAGGCAATAGTTTAGAAGTGGCACAACTTGACAACAGTTCTAAACGGGCTTTGCGCGGAGGGTAGGCCTCGCGGCAACAGTTACAACTATCTCAAATATACTTCTTCAAACCATCTTACTTTCAAGATAGTCTTCGTAGTACAACATTTTCGTGATTGTTTATATACTTCACACCGTAAGAACATGCGATGACAAGCCGAATGTTGCTTCACTAGAAACGGCCGTCATTATATCCGCTCCATACAGAGGGGGTCGCCATTTTGGCTACTTATCGGAGGCGGGACATAAAGCGACTCCATTTTCGAGCGAGCGGTTGTTTTCTGGGCTCCTCTTCTTTGCGAAAAAGCTTCCTCGCGCTTTCTAGCGTCTAGGTCATTTAAAAGTATTAATTTTATGTTTTTTTCAGGGCTTTTGAATCTATAGGCATGTCAGTGTAAGATGCTGAAACGGCGGCGAAAGCGAACCCGGTCTGATTATGACTGATAATCATGATTAGCGAGCGGCTCCTGAACTATAACGGCTAGGAACCGATTGTGCGATAAACTACGGCCGATACCGCAGCAAAGCGGAAGCCTGAGATAGGCTTTCAGTTGTGATTATGGATCCGTTAACTCGGCATTGGCATTTGAGCTGATTGAAGCTCTATGCCACAGAACCGTTTTAAGTGCGCCACGGCCGCTGTTGAATGCCTGTAACCGCCACTGCTGCCAAATAGACTTATCTAAATTATGGATCTGGATTTTTATGTTAAGGCATGAGCGCTCTTCGTAGCTGCCATGGTCCTGCTACTGTGAGCATACCTGCTTGCATTGGTGCAGCATCCACAAATCTTTGGCCGCGCTACGAGGTTCAGGCGTCGCTAGTATTCGTCGCCCGTTGGCTGACACTAGCACCGTTACGAGCGCTGCGTTTGCGGCCCATTTGTGTCAGGACGTGGAAGCACCGCGTTTGTAACAACGGTTGTCGGTCCTGCGAACATAAAAAAGGTACAGAGCAATTAAAAATACACACGGGCCACAGCTTGAGCTGCAACCAGCAGTAAGGAAGGGGAACAAAACTGCGACAATTCAATTAAGTCAGATCCAACAATAAATAACTAGGAGGGCGTTAAGCCAGACTGGAATATTTGGTAGGCCGTATCTCGCCCAAAGGTCGGAGTTTGCGGTGAGCCGTGATGGCACACTAGGTAAGGCGGTTGCTTTCACGACCTCGAAACCGAGGTCGTGTGTTCGATTCCTGCAGTGGGCGATTCTTTAACACCACTGCAAGCGGTGGTGATAGCCCTAAAAGGCTCTTCCTTTGCTATACAAAAAAGAGGCTGTTTAATCAGCTAGGATTTGTTTTGCCGACCTCTGATATAGAAGCCAGACTTTAGCTTAGCTTAGGGTAGGTTGGTATAATCTATAACAATTCTCACATGACAAAACAATCGATAGTCTGCACTGCTTATATGTATGCTAGCTAGTTTATCATCGGCAGCAAATCCTAGACTACCACGGTGAGGATGTAAAGTTCGCTTACTTAGTTGAGAAAACTCGTCCAGAATAATGACTAGTATTGTGATGCTGCATGCTACAAGTGAAGGCACGTCGGACGGAAGATTGAGCAGCAAGAGACGGAAGATTGTCTGGTGTCGGACAGAAGATTGAGCATTGAGGGCGAGGAAGATACTTTCCAGTGTACAGCAGCAAGACCAATGGTATTAAGGCTTCGTGAATGGCAGATGATTTGAAACATCGAAGGGGACACAAGCTGAGTTCGGCATGTGGTCAGATGTGCAGGATTATGTTATAATATGAGCTGACAGCATATAACTGAGGAAGATTATTGATAGTGTGACCTTTGTTGTGAGTGGGGCCATGCAAATGGGCCAAAATGATAAAAAATGAATCAGTCTTTGTACGAAACTGTACATTTAATGGATCAGTTGAGTCATCAAAAGGAATGCTAAAAAACACTATTACATAAATAGGGACGATGTCCGGAACACAGAATCTAAATCAGATCAGAAAAATTTGAAATAAAGAAAGACTTGAGACGAAAGATTACTACCACCAATAACCACTTGATGGCGAAGGGACTCAAAAAAAAGAATTCGAATGACTGCTTTGATAAGACAGCAAACGGTTCAGATTTGAGAAAGGAACGAGTGGTAACGTCAACTCGTTCACTAGTTTTTGATTGATTTGGATAACATTGAAAGAAATGCCTGTAAGGGGATACGTTCGTCTTAACATCGTTAAGCTTCAGAAAGTTAGCGGCCATCCAAGTGGGAATGCCGTCGATGCAGGGTGCAAAGAAATTATGTGATTCGGATTCGGAGCGAGGCTTAGAACATTCGAAGTACAGATAGAGCGACGTTGAAATAAAAGCCAATAATAACGTTTGGCTATGAAATCGGCCACAGAAGAGTAAAGATTGTGAAATGAAGGGCGCCCAAAATCAAACTGTGAGGTACCACATACTGTAATAGATCCCTAGATGACCGACATCCATTTACTGCCGACAGCCACTTGCATCTGCATCTCTCAGAAAGGTAGGTTCTGACCCAGTGTACCACTGTGCCCATGATACGCAAGGTAAAATGCTGCTGCCAGATCTAGCAAAACTTAGCAGAGAGGCCATGCTCTGACCTTAATTGTTTTAAAGTAATAATAAACACGAAGCAGAGCAGTTTTGACGGAATGGTTTGCTTTAAATCCCGATTGAAATATGCCAGCAAGATCTGATGAACGGATGTAGTCGATTAGCTCGCAGCCAACAATCGCTCGAATGCTTTGGATAAGAACGGCACAAGAGAGACTGGACGAAAGTTAATAGTGACAAAAGTTCTTTTGTATAGGACTGTAAGAGAACTCAGTCTGCATCCGGGTGCTTTACAACTTGCTGCAAGAAAATCAATATCCTTGGGGTTAGCGACCTGCACGGTATCAAACAAACTAAGGCATCAACAGGCTAAAGCCAATATGAAGGCAACTTATGGCCTAAGTGCTTATGATCTAAGGCTGCTTTTTAATTAGTGTCCGAGCTGTTTTCAGAGGGGATGAAACTTCGCCGGCAGATAACCAGGGACGTTTTAAAAATATTTGTTACGGTGGGCAGCAGCAGATGTATGCACTTAATAGAGAGATCTCTTGCAGTGAGCCGTGATGGCTCACTAGGTAAGGTGGTTGCTTTTAAAGGTCAGCCCCGAGTTCGTGGGTTTGAATCCTGTAGTGGGTGATTCTTTATCGCTGCTGCAAGCGGTGGTGATAGCCGTAAAGGCTCTTCTGTCGCTACACAAAAGAGGCTGTTGAATCAGCTAGTACTTTTTGGAGCATGGTAGAGAGGACGAGTGGTCTTTTTAGAGTATGCGACAAAATTTAGAGATGATTTCAGAAGAGAGAGGCAGAGAGGAGGAAAGAGAAGAGAAGCAGTGCCAATGTAATTGGTGCAGTCCTTCAGGGCCGCGGCAGGAATAGGAAAACATGATTGTCACTTTTAGGTCACTTCATTCTTTGGCTCCAGCCTATCTCTCAGATCTACTCCCCCATCAGGCCAAGCATCGTACCTCCCGCCTTTCGCAATCAAACAGTCTACCAATACCTCGTACAAACATCAAATCCTTTGGAGACTGTGCATTTAGTTCATATGCTCCCAAAGCCTGGAACTCCCTCCCGACTGGTGTCACGACATCCCCTGACTTGACCACATTTAAAAAGAACTTAACAACGAACCTATTTAGGACAGCATTTAGTGGGTCCCTGTGATTCGTCCTTTATGTCCTAACGCATGTTGACTCTGTGCATGCTGACCCTAACCACATTTGCATGCTGACCCTGTGCATGTCACCCCTAACCATGTTATTCATCTTGTTTATCAAGCGTGATATTACTCACCATTCAATTGTGTTTCCCTTAGCAGCAAATGTAAAGCGCCTAGAAAGAGATTGAGTTCTCTGAGGGCGCTTTATCATGTGTATTATTATTAATATTATTACTATCTTTGTTTACTACGACTGCCCTATTCAATAAAGGAATCTTCCCATCTGCGAACTTGGGTGTAACTCAAATAAACATTGCAAAACAACTAGTCTGCTTCCGGAGATAAAATCTGCATGCAGTTCAGTAGTTTTAGACAGTCTATCAACGATTCTCTTTGCTAGTTCTTATGTGACAGGCAGAGCCACCAAGTGACCTAGAAGTGTCCTTATTTCTGGAAACTCGGGTCCTGCGTTTGAATCATAGGCACTTAATCATTTTCATTATGAGCAGCGATGCCTTTACTTTATACCCAGACACTTTATGGTCACGAAAATGACGAAATGTTTGTATCATGTCCCCACCAGCAGCTCAGCTCTTCCTGACGGTCGTTAATCCACAGTAACTGGACCAGCTCTGAAAACATAATAGCTTTGATTTGTGTAGTAAGTAGTCCAAGCTGTGACCCGAAGATAAAAACTCTGGTGAAATTTAAAACAGATTCACTCGTTGCATTGTCGGTTTACACCAAGTGGATGTCGCGAGTGGAAATGGCTGACATTTTTTCCTCTTTGCATATGCCTACGTGGAATAGATATGTTTGTTAAGACCCAAACAAATGGGATCATGGCCTTTGCTGTACCTGACAAGTCAAAATTACAACGGTGAATAGCCAAACATTTAGAAGAGCGAGGGTTAAGAAGGTTAGCAAAGAAGAAATGAACGCAGGTGTCCCTCCAATTATTGGTAATACATTCACTCTTAATTTTGTACCGAAAAGCATGTCCACACAGTAAGGCCAACAAACTTTTGAGTTTCCATTAATGCCTCTAATCCGAAGTCTATAACTTCAGGCAATCATGGGAATACAGGGTGCTATATAAATGTACTACTACTATTATTATTATTATCTAAACTTGCAAGGTACTCATTCATTACCAGCAATACGTACTCAAGCTCCAGATCATCTTCGGCATTTGCTTAGCTAATACTACAGACGACTCTAGGGCACATATAATGATTTCTGGACTATTTCGTAGCCTCATATACTCTGTATCATTCCACACTTACTTCTTTCTGGCAAGCAGAAGAACTATGTATGGTACACTGCAGCATTGCACTCACATTGATTGATACAACTGCCAAAGGTGCAGCATCTGACAAAAAGTCAATGAACACCAAAATATCATATGAATCAGTCACCCTTAAGCACATGAAAGATGTCATTAAAAACAAGGTGAAATCAAGCTGTTTGTTCCCGTAAAGATTTATTGACACGATGTTAGCTAACAAACGACACTGACAGGGCTTCCTGCACGTGGCCATTCTGCCAGCAGAATGTCCTGAGAGCCACTGCTGTTCATAATAATGCTGTTCAACATAAGAGCCGCTGATGTTCACGGACAAACAACATTCTCTCGGAAGACAAAGAGCAACAAGGATAGATGGTGATAAGTCATTACTTGAATGATGCTGCCAGTTCAGACACTTCTTATATGTCATCATAGTTCACTACGTCAATTCTTCCTGACTGCTTTGCCGATGACAACAAACTCATATAAGGAGATGCAGTGCTAAGTAAGTATAATGACCTTCTATTCAGTGAAAGCCTACAGAAAACAATGCTGAGTATCAGTTGCAAAAATAAGGCCAAAAAGTCAATCACAGCAAAAACAAACGCAGCGTGAGACCAATGTGTTTTGAGATTGCAACAGTTTACGAAAGACAGGGAAGTATGTGCAACTAAGGTAAGCGACTGAAGTCTAAGTAGAATATTATGAATAAGTAATAACATTATGGTATAGACTATGGCTCAATATAAGGTCAGTGCTAAAAACATATGGCTTGCCAGTAATTGCATCGGCGTCTAAATTGCAATAAATTAAGGATTTACGTAAGACGTTTAGTAAGTGTTTGGTGGATGGTCGGCAAGATGGTAGAAACTAATTAAATCAATACTTAGTTCCTTAGTTGCTACTTTGGGGGCGGCAGGGTGGGGCCCACCTTCTGGACAAGAGAAGACTACGACTGGAAGAAGCCAAAAGTTCTTCCCAATAACTTCTGTACGTACACATGTAAATAAACTGTTCATAATTTCAAGGATCAAAATTATCAGTATGATAGTTTGCTGTTGAACTCATCTACTAGCTGAAACCGTGCTAAAAGGAACAGCAGTAAAACTAACATCAATGCACCTTGTAGACTGCCCCTAGAATTATCTCATAAAATTAAGCAAGCAGTACAATTGTCCATGAGTAACAAATCTGAGGTATTTTTAGAAGTCCATCAGAAAGTGAGTCGCAAACGTTAAAACATTCAATCTCACCCCGTTTCGAATCGAAGAAATATTGAGCTCTTCATCCTAGGAGTGCTATACTACCAGGTACACTGCATAGCATGCACTGATTAAGTGATTGAGGACCTATCAAATGATTTGTTATTATTGTGTAAGGATATGCATCCTTAATTATGTCTTAGCTCTTCTGTATACCAAAACAGGTAGGTCACTTGGTTAATTGCGACTGCATTTTTTTGGCCAATAATGATAGTAACCGACATGTGTGCACACAAGCACAGGGCTGACTGGTTGGGAGCTTGCTAATAGCTTTGTCTGATACACAGGAAGAGAGCTGCAGTAGGCACCGAACCACTGGATGAGATGATTATTTGATCTATAGCAGTTAAGGAAATGAGGAACATCTGTTGTCTGACTTGCGAATAAGATGCATAGATACAGAGCAGCCAAACGATATCCATTGTTCGGTCAACTGCCGATGGAAGATGTGCAGAGAACCACCGGCTCCTCCTCAAAGCGCCCATTGGCAAACGTATTCATTCTCATTAGTAAATTGCGCAATACCAACTAACGGATGGCTTCCTGAAACTGCTACCTACCTGAACAGGCCTCTGAAGAGGCCAGGCATCGCGTGAGGCACGGCTGTCGTCGGCACCGAGAGGCCGAAGCATCGAAGCAGCTTGTGTAACACAGTATAGTCATCGCTGGCATTTGCACGGAAAATCAGCAGCCGGGGATTTCTGTGATGATGGGAAAGAAAGAGAAACAATGAGGTGCCTGTGGATTAACGATAATCCCATTGCCTGGAGGCTCAAGTCACCGGCACTACAAGATTGAATGCATGCGGTCGGCAGCCTGGGTAGCTTACTCGGCCAAGAGACGCGTGCTGGTAAGAAGCGGTTCAGGGCCTTTGACATCTAGATGGTGTTTGACGGCTGAACCATGCAAGCAGAAATCGTGCAAGAGCTCTTTCACGTTGACAGCACTTTTTAAACTGTTCCTGACGAAATCCTGGTAGTCGAGCAGGGAGCGGATATCCAGCTTAATAGCACCTGGTGTCCTGCGAATAACAAAATACCACCCGGGTAGCTTGCAGTCAAGGAATCTGGCTGCAGCAGCCACCAGCAAGACAACCCTGCTTGCTGGACAAACCTCCACAGCTGCTTGGGGCTAAGGAAAGCCACCTCCTGGTACAAGTGGTAGGCGTCTTTTCTATAGTAGTCAGCCCGCGATACCTCTGGCATAAGAAACACAAACGGCCGCGTTTGCTCTGCAGGGGCCAGAGACGGAGCCTTAAACCATCCACGCCATGACCTAAAATAAAATGTCAACAAAAAAGCACATCGTGGAGCAGCATAGCAACAGAAATAAGCGAGAGGCAAAATCATCTGAACACAAAAGACACTTATTTTTCAACTTTCACGGCATATTTGAAGAAGTCAACGAATCGTCAGGTAACGTACACTCAATGCCATGTACCTTCTGACAGATTAGTAAGATATCCGTTTTTCCACTAGCAACTGGCAGACCTTCTTAAGTGGCTCACTTCCGACAGTTTTAAGTAAGGCCAATGTGCACCGCCCACAGCCTGCCGGCGCCGGTTGCTGAAGCGCTGCACTTCGCTGGCAAGCCAGCAAGTGGGATCGGGCAAGTGACCCCGGGCAGAGAAAAGTGCGACCAGTGGTTTATAATTATAATAATAATACACTTGATACAACACCTTCAGATAACTCAATCTCTTTCTAGGCGCTTTACATTGACTTGCATTTACAACTGCAGCCTAGCCGGATCTGCTGAGCCGACTTGGAAAAAAATTCGTGAGCTAGTATATATGCTAGAAATTAAGATCTTCAGTCGGAGTTTTGACTATAGGCCCCTGTTGTGGGGCAGAACAGTTTTAAACACCATGCGACATTCTTTAATCTGGGTATTTGTGTGATTTACGTGGGGCACCTCCCGGCTTTCCGAAATGCTGTTGAGCGCCTGTAGCAACCGGTAGGGGTACCGATTGCCCTGCAGCAGCTTGAACCGGCATGGAGAATGGTCTCGTGTAACAGCAGTCTGGCCCAGCACTCTATTTTCTGCTGACTGCAGTCGCTGGCTGTGAAACCGGCTTCTCATCTGGATGTCGTAATGTAATGTATCTCCGTCTGTAACTCCACAAAGCAATAAAGACTAGGTGGGTGTTATGCAGGAGAGTTTTTTATAGAGCACTCACAGCCTATGCGGCTTCGATATGCATTCGGTAGCCAACAGACTTCGTCTCACGAAACAAAGAAAAAGTGGCAAGCATAGCAGAGTCAGGAGAGCAGTTGAAGTAGTGAGTAGCATGGAAGTAGCAGCTCTGGACCGTTGAAAAGGATGAGCCATAGTCGCCAGCAGGAGAGTAGTTGTCGTCTGCATCACTGCAGCGTCGGCGCTATGTTATGCTCGATGGCTATATATATATATATATATATATATATATATATATATATATATATATATATATGCAGGGTGCTATGCAAATAAGTATAAGGCAAGTATAAGTACAAGTGCAAATAGGTATAAGGTGCTATGCAAATGAAATATATATATATATATATATATTTCATTTGCATAGCACCTTAAGAGAACTTAAGCTCTATTCACGCACTTCACATATCCTTCACATATGACGTGGGCTCAAGTCTACGACCTCGGCCATCAAATACATCGTGAATGTTACCAGTAATCATTTGGTCATGCTTTCTTTACAGCACATGTAAAGTGAAGAGATTCAGTTCTCTGAGGGCGCTATACAAATGTATTATTATTATTATTATTATTATTATTTTCCCCAAATAATTAGGCAAATAGCACAGTTTGCATAATCAGCACAGTCCTACGTGCATTCTTAGGGAATCCATTGTTGGGAATCTAACCCTCAAACTACAGGACAAGGGCTACGTGCAGAATGGTCGAGGGATTTTTTTGTCACAGTGACAAGCACCGCTACTGTTGAGATGATGCTTCGTAGCTACATGACCAACAGCTCTGCTTGGACCATTAGCAGTGAAATTTCTACAAGCAAGAGTAAAGGCTGGCCACCCATAGATCGTATTCTCTGTGCTGATCTTTTACTGAGATTAATACTTTTACTATTCATCTACAGGAAGGAACATTCTTATCTACTAGAGATACGGTGACACGATGACACTCGTGTAAAAAGTACAATTCTTTCCGGAACAGCAAGCAAGCCGTGGTACGTTAACAAAGTCATGCGACGAAAAGACAAGAAAAGCAAATCGCTGAGCTCGATTAACCGAGTGGCCAAGGGGGTGCTAAGTAATGCGATCACCGGTTACTTAATACAGCAACATGATGGGTAGTCTGAAAGTGAGACAATCGTTTGTTTGTTTATAGCTTTGCATCAATGTGCTCGGTGTCGGCTTCTTTTTCGTTCGGTTACCCATTCTAAGCTCGTGTGGTCAAGATGTCCGATCGTCTCCATGTATATGCATACAGTCGACTCCACGTATAAGGATATTGGATATAGAACTAATCAGCTTATAAGAACAGCAGTTCCGAGGTCCAGATTTTTTGCAGTATTAGTCTCACTCTGCATATGAAAACACTCCACATATAATAATGCCTATTTACCAGTCCGTGAGTATTCTTTTAAGCGGAGTCAACTGTATGTGCATATACTTGGCCTAAAAATCTATGCAGGCAAACACCACAACGAGTCTTAGCCCAGGGGTAAAGTCTCTTCACGAACCAGGTCGTGGATTTGAGTCCTGCAGTGGGCAATCCTTTATTGCCAACTTCAAATAGCCTTAAGGCTCTCCTGCCGCTGCATAAAAAAGGCTGCCGAAGCAGCTAACAGTTGACCTTAACTAGAACAACACTGAAGCTTTACGTGTGCATGCACGTGCGCGCACACACACACACACACACACACACACACACACACACACACACACACACACATACACACACAACACAACACACACAGTCTCATACAAAAACCCAGGTTTTCGTCAATTTATCGCCCGGGCTGTTGCTACAGTGCACCATCCTTGTGCACACAAATCAGCAGGATAGAGAAAGGCATGAGATATAGAGGTGGCATGAGAGGCTATGACAGTGCACAATAAATGCCTTAAAGCGGAATGCAGGAAAGAAAATCTATAGAGCCCAAATACTAGTGGCGGCCCCTTCACTTTGTCACTCTGCAGACAGGGAGAGTACTATAAAAGCTTCACAGGACCGAAAGAAGAAGAGTCCTGCTGCCCACAGGGAGGGAAGTCACACCTTGACGCCTCGGCAAAGCTATCTTCGGAGGCACGATTGACCGAAGCACTTTACCCATCAGCTGGCGATGGACTGAAGCCAGCGGCCACCGCCTTTCGCACACCAAAAAACCGCTCGTGCAAGTTGACTTTGGCCAAGGTGGCTAGTAAGTGAAGCCAATGCAAACCCGGCTGCTCATGGACGGTGGCAGCAACCTGAGAAGTGACCATGCGCTACCCCAAGCGATAACAGCAGCGGCTAGCAGCAGCAGCAACGCAAGCTTCAGCTCTCCACCGGCGATGACGACAGGGCAGAACACCACTCCCTCAACCCCACGGGGGGGGGGGGGGAGTGCCAGGGTAGACGTAGATAAGCACACTGATGATCAGCTGGGAAGCAGACAGAAAAAGCATAAACAGAGCTTCTGTCACTCAGTCGTGCAAACACTGACGTGGTTAGAAGGCTAGAAGGCACTCTGCCTGTAGAGTAAGTCGACTGACCTTTTAGAGCAGCATTTTGACATCTGTCCAGCCATTTTCTGCATGTAAAACTTCTTGGTTAGTAGAACAGCCATTCCAATAAAATCCTCAACATAGTACACAGCCCTGGGATCAGATGCAAATGCCGGAAAACCTACAAATTATGAACCTCAGTAGTCTGTCAAAACAACATCGACAGGGGACAACTAGCCCAGAGACATTGCATTACACACAGCATCAATGAACAAGGTGACATTACGCTCGCTGTACGGCAACATGATACAGCCAAGACTTAGAAAATGACCAACGATACATGACTCAGGCAAGACTTAGAAAACGACCAATCAAAGGCACCGTCAAGGGCATGCCTTCTTCATTGATTTGAAAAGCACGCCAAACGACTCGAAGGAAAAATCATCCAAGCGCTCCACGAGAGTCCCTGCTTACGTGAAACTACGAGCTCATCATACAAGAATCAGATAGTGAGGCTTCGGCGATTAAGGCAATCGTGGAAGATTTAAATTCACCCGGAGGTGTATTTCCGATGTCCATTTCCTACCTCCCTAACAAAGGCAATTTTTCCAGAGTCGTTCTGGGGGCAGAGCAACCCTGTAGGAAAGAGCAATCAGAGTAGGAAGCAACACTTAGAGGAAGAATAGCCGTGTAAACTTCCTACAAGCACGAAGACCAAAGTAGGACAGGAGTAGGATAGAAGTAAATAGGAAGCAATACTCCCAATGCAAACCCGGCTTTGGGTGTCACCTGTATCGACTTGATCGACCTCTTATAAGTCTCTGAAGTAATTTGAAGATAGGCAAGCTCTGTGTATGTCCCTATTCTTGCTGCTTCGACGAATGTCGCCATATCCCCGACCTCTGGTTTGACATGCTGACAACTTTCTCTTATATTTTCGTCCAATGCAATGAGCACTCACAAAAGCTATGCATCTAATACACTTAAGAAATAACCTATAAACACATTTGTTTCACACAGCATGTACTGGGTCCTTGTAACTTGTCCTTTGTGTGATTATGCATTGTGACTCTGTGCATGTTACTAGTAACCATATGATCATGCTTCCTTTACATCATATGCAAAGTGCCTAGAAAGAGATTTTCTCAAGGCGCTATACAAATATTCTTATTATTATTATCATTATCATCATTCTTACCTACAAATAGCAAGGATCTAATCGTTTAGAGAAACATTAAATGATGCAGCTGGCAAAGGATATATATGGCACGCATGGACCACTCTAGATGCACACACACTACAAACACAACAAAACAGGCGATAGAACCAATGTACCAATGTAGGAAGCTCGTGACTTGTGAGCCCATCAAACATTTATTTCCTACAAATGATACTATTTCCAAGTCCAGCTTGGAGATTTGAGCACCACAAGCATTTGGCAATGCATGATTTATCACGAACTAAGCTGATAAGCAACACTCTCGTTGTTTGGGAGGGGGGTCAACACAAGACACACACACATACACACACCACACACACATGCACGCACCCTTGTGCTCTTGTGTGTGCGCGCATGCGAACAAGCTCACGTGCAGATCAGAACTAACGCTTCGAATGTACATAGCAACAGTACGGTCGATTCACTCAAGCTCTAATCAAAGCTGCAATCAGACCCTGCCAGCCGTAACTGCCACAGGGAGTTGAACAGGTGACTTACAATAAAATCGATGAGAGTCATGCTGACTCACCCATTTCGAGCGATATCTAAACACACAGCAACTGAACTCCAACAAGGATGCCTAACAAGCTGTGTTGCATTATTCAGAGATTGCAAGCTGCAAATACGTTGTCTACCATTTGAGAAGCCGACGGTAGTTTTTGAAGTCAAATCAACACATAAAAGAAGTGTTGTCACTGGTAAAGCAATTTCAGGCAGACATCAGTGCTTGTATAAGAAACATACCATACGGATTCCATGCAGATGCTGCACCGATCGAGTCATCGTCTTTCATGGTCTTCAAGACTTGATGCATGTATTCTAGGAAAGTCTCGGTCACAATAACTTCTTCATCAATAATAATTACATAGTGCTGCAAAGAAACAGCTATAAGCACATAAGGTGCATAAGACATCGGATAGTTATGATGGTTGGTCAAAACTAAGAAGGCAGAGTGATCAAATCAAGATTACCAATGGTCTAGCAAACCAATTTTATGGGCATCACATCAAGTAGTACGAAAAGTAACCGAATGTTACAATAAAGACAATGAGAATATGTCGGGCCAGTACCACTGCATGACAAACAAGCTCACTTCAAGTGCAAAGAAGATTCTAGTAAATGTCTCTATAACTACAACTAATAAATACATAGACCCCAAGATAACATAGCTAGTCTTCATTAGGAATAAACCTATTTCAAGGCATTCTACACGTGCTGGAAAGGATGCACGTCAATTGGTTCGTGATAACATGCGCGGTATAAGTATGCATGAGCATACAAAGGACAATTCACACAGACTCAGTAAATCCCGTGGAAAACAGGATTTTAGCTTCCTTTTAAATGTCAATACGTCAGTAGGAAGCGAGTTCCAGGCTTTGGGGGCATACTAATGGCACTGTCTCCAACGGATTGGAGGTCGGTTAGAAGACAGTTAAACGACTTTAGTCAGAATAGTGGGTAGTTCGATGCCAAGCCTGATAAAGAAGCATTTCGGATAGGCAGATGAGAGCAAGAGAATCGAGAGATCTAAAAGTGAGTGACAGAACCTTGCAATCGACGCGATACTTGATGGGGAGCAAGTTCAGGTAAGTTAGAAGTAGTATAATGAGGCGGTTGCAACGTTCACGACAGACAAGCCAAGCTGCAGAATTTTGCACTAATTGTAACCTTATTGAACAGACAAGGAAGACCTGCGAGAGGTTGAGTTACAGAAGTCTAGATGACATGAATACATGGACCAGCTTGGCTATGGTATCCGTATCCTAGCAGGCCAGAATTTTTGAGATGGTACGTAGGTAAAAGCTATCAAACTTTTTCTGAGCAACACCAAGCTTTCTCATGACTAACACGTTGATTTTACCATCATTTGATTTGAGAAAGCTTGCTGCCCTCTAAAAGCAAAAGTGCTATCCCTGTACCCATTAATGGGACTACTTACTGCATTGGCTGGCTGAATAGCCTGCTAGCTCAATGGTTCCCTCCAGACTGGACTGCAATAACTCAGGACAGCCGAGGCCGAAAACAGCCATTCGACCTATGAAGTAAATGGCGATGAATATGGCTGCAAGTGTGATCTTTATATCCAAGAGTCCTGTCTTAAATGCCACATGCCTCATTTGCTAAAGGAACTACAATGGCTCCTGGTTAGTCTACGGTGGTTAGTCAGATATGGAACAAATTCGTACTTGGACCCCCAAGGTCGACCACAACTAGCTGACCTGCTTCACTAGTTTCAGCACCCTTACAACCTCAGATGTTCCGAGAACAATAAATTAGCTGTACCATTTCTTCTCCTTCATAAATGTTATCCAAAGAAGTTTTTGCTCAGCAGGTCATTGACCATGAAACTCAATGGAAGTTGCTCCGGCTATTAATGCGATATAGAAATTCGCCTGTGTAACACCCACTTAGTCAGCAAGGCTTTGATGCGTAACAGGACAAGCCCAACTAAACACATTGGCATGCATGCTATCAGAGAACAGCACGAAGATACATTCGCCAGAGTCACTAGGGGACCTGGCTGTATGGCCAAGCCTTCAGGATAGGAAAACCTTCAGCTATCCAGTCCTTACCATCCAAAATCGGCTCTGCCAGCCTATGTCCTGTTGGATCTGCATGAAATCTAGATGCCCTGTTCTAAAGTGACCTTTCACTAGGCAACCACATCAGCTCCACAGTCAAATCTGACTACTTTCAGCGACATAACATTGCTAAAATTTGGGCTTTTTTAGACAAGGATACCACATCTAAATTAGTCCATACAATTGTGGCGTCCGATCTTGACAGCTAGTGCAAAGCTGCAGCTAGGCTCGTCTGTCGTTAGCCTTGCAGTTGCCAAATCACATCCCTTCTCGCCGACCTGCACTAGCTCCCAGTCAAGCAATGCATCGACTTCAAGGTTCTGTCACTCACTTTTAGATCTCCTCATTCTTTTGCTCCAGCCTACATATCAGATCTACTCCACCAGGCTAAGCATCATACCACCCGCTTTTCGGAATGGAATCGTTTAGCTATACCTCGTACGAACCTCAAATCCTTTGGAGACCTACCTTTAGTTCATACATTCCCAAAGCTTGGAACTCACTCCCTACACACATCGCAACGTCCCCTGACATGACGGCATTTAAAAAGAAGCTTAAAACACACCCATTTATTACAGCATTTAGTGGGATTCATTTTCGTGCTTACACTGTACGTGTTGCATGCAGATGTTACCACTAATGATTTGGTAATGCTTTCTATACAGCATCTGTAAAGTGCCTAGAAAGAGAATCAGTTTTCTGAGGGTGCTATATAATTGTATGATCCTTATATTATATTATATCCAACTCACTATAACTTGCTGTGCTCAACGACATCCATATATGGACTAGGCGTAGGTCAGCCATATTTGAAGCCACTGTGCATCCACCTTGTCACTCGGTTTTTAGCTGTTCCATGCCCTCGCTCAATGACTGTTGGCAACAGAACCTTTTGCTCTGCAGGTGCTGGTCTTCGGAACTCACTTGCACAATTCGCATGAAAATAATCTACTTTCCAGTGGCATTTTGCTCTGCAGGTTCCAGACTGTAGAGCTCATTTTTCACAATTTTTACACAAAGACATCTACTCTCCTGCTAACGACTGTGGCACATACTTTCCAGCCATCCCGAGCTGCTACTTCCATGTTACTCACTTCCTTGATTGCCCTGCTGACTCAACTCTGCTTCTCACTTTCTCTTTGTTGCTAAAAATGAAGTCTGTTGGCTCCCATATGCGTACCGAAAGCAGCTTATGCTTCAAGTGCACCATAGAACGACAACTACTCTCCTACTGCCGACTATGGCACATCCTTTTCAGCGGTCCTGAGCTGCTACTTCTATGCTACTCACTACCTCAACTGCTCTCCTGACTCTGCTGTGCTTCCCACTTTCTCTTTGTTGCGTGAAACGAAGTCTGTTGGCTACCGAATGCGTACCGAAAGCCGCTTAGGCTGTGAGTGCGCTATACAAAACTCCCCTGCGAAACACCCACATGGTCTTTATGACTTTGTGGAGTTACAGACGGAGATACATTACATAGAAAACTCTTGCACAACACCCACTGATTTTGTATGGCTTCGTAGAGTTACAGATGAAGATAGACCCCATTAAATTAGCAGGGTCAAATTATTATTCTCTGCCTATGTCCAATGGCAGCATAAGCTATGCCTTCCAAAATCTCGAGTCGCACGAAAACGGTTAATTTGAGACACTCAGGCATAATTACCTAAGTGCCATTTTTTCGAATACAATGATTGGGGATCCCTGAAGGTCATGGCCTCCTCTAAAGCCCAAAGGGTTCTAGTTATGTAAAGCTAACTTTAGTCAAGCCTAAGAGGCAAAGCTTCTAATGCAGCAACTATCCAGCCACTGTCGAAGACTGCACAGATACCTGACAGAGCTAGCAAGACTAGGCAAGACTTGGGATGCACGAGTTATATTACTTAAACAGATTCAAAGCAGACCCAGCCATAAGCTGGTTACAGCCAATAAACAAACACATGTGCTGTTGATTTGCATGGTTTTAGTGAGACGTTGCCCTACCATGATTCTTAATAACCTCCCTTGTCTGGCAAGGCATAGAGGCCACAGCCTTTTGCATTGTCTCTTCTGCAGTAACACGTCCCATAGAGATTGGATTTTAGAGACAAGGTCGGTTACGGATGTAAAACAAACAGTCTGCATCAGTCTCCTGTACATATCGTCAGATAAACGTTCAATTTGTTTAGTTACAGGCAGCTGGACAGACAGCAGCATCAGAACCACATCGGGTTTGTTAAAAAGCACTTTACTAGTTAGTGTTGATCAAGCAAGATGGATTTCAAAGCTAAAACACTTTGCTTGGGTGGGGTTGTTGAATTTGGCAGCAAAATAACGATTCTAAGCACATTGCCAGGCCAAAGAAGTCCCAGTTTGACGAATCCGTTAGTAATGCTAATTCTGTGGCTCGAGCAGGGTATCCTGATCCAAACCCACCTCCAGAGATCAGTGGTTGCCTGGATGCTTCAATGCAAGCATTTGTTGCTAACCGGGTCAAGAAGTACCAAGTAATGAATTGGCAGGGATTGCCTCGAAATATATTAACAAGAAAGAAAACTAGACGAAGCTCCATGATTAAACCTACATGCGAACATAGCTTATAAAAACATCATTTTTTAACCATACGTCGGGCAGCCTACCTAGACGTGTCACATGCACACAAGGAACATCACGAGCAGAAGAAAAAGGCCAAAAGCACCTACCGCGGCAGAATGAGTCCTCCAGACAATCTCAAGGGCTGTTGCAAGGAAAGCTAAAAGTAAATGCAGACAGCTTTCATACACCACACAGATATCTATCTATCTATCTATCTATCTATCTATCTATCTATCTATCTATCTATCTATCTATATATATATATATATATATATATATATATATATATATATATATATATATATATATATATATATATATATATAGAGAGAGAGAGAGAGAGAGAGAGAGAGAGAGAGAGATAGATAGATAGATAGATAGATAGATAGATAGATAGATAGATAGATAGATAGATAGATAGATAGATAGATAGATAGATAGATAGATAGATAGATAGATATAGACGGCAGGAAAGTAGACTAAACACTTGGATACAATTTACAGAACGTCAGTGGAGAATGTCATGTGACTATTCATATATTAAGTACATGTACACGTTTTCTATCCTATCATCGGCTGAAACTATGTCAACTATTAGAATATCAACCCACCTCGGCTAGGGAAGGGTCAGCAGCCCCGAGAGCTCTGGTAGCTCCTCAAACAGCCGAGTCTAAAAAGTGACCAATAGGCCAACAGCAATACGACCCATTAGAAGGAAGAGAGAGAAATAGGCATCACTCACTAGATCCAGTTGACACTAGATCCAGTTAACAAACCTCAAAGATATCAATCCCTATAATAAGCTGGGTTTGTTAGTTAGCAAGGCCGTAAGTTCGGCACAGTCACCGACGTCACGTTCACACTCAATCCTCGGTGTTACATCTACACTCCTACTACGATGTTACAGCAATGATGAGTGTCAAAAAAGAGGAAAGGGGAGAGATAGTTAGCGAATTTGCATACACAGCTGATACATGCACCCTCACATTTGAAATTGAACATTAAAATGCTAGAACTTCACAGGACTATGAGCTTATAAGGGTTGTTCAAAGCGTGTCCATGGCATTCTAGCAGTTTTTGCTCTCTACTACGAGCCCCTTTTCTGCTGCCCCAAGTGACGAGTCGAGCTGAGTGGCATATTGGAAAGCTCCCAGTGAGCTTGACCGAACGGAAGTCGTGCTGCACCTTACTTTCACTCATGCATTTGCTCTCTCAATGCATCAATTTTTCTATCCCAGCGAGGTCAGATGAATCGTCTTATACAAGGTTAACTCCCAAAGAGAAATAGCTTCAGCTTCTCGAATTAATTAAGTAGACCTCGATAGCCCAGGTCACGAGAAAAGAAAGGACGAAAATTATATAAAAATGGAAAAAATTGGAGTGTTAATCAACACCCACGTTATTTTCTGCGTAAAAAACTGGTCATCGTGGATAGCCTGTACACAAATAAATAGCATAGATGTCTGATGGATATAGGGAAACCTAAGATGCTAGTCCTCTGTGATGATGTCGGAGCCCGATTTCTACGCACGATCAGACACAGTGCTGTTACTGTGGAAGGGAACTCAAAGCAATGGTCCCGAGCCTTAATTCACCGCTGAAGTATGGCCGTCAGTTCAACCAGATCTAGATTTACATAATTACTTATTAAAGAGGCAAATTGCCTTAACTACTTCAAGTTTCATTATTTGTACAGTCAGCAATATCGTGCTGAGACAATTTGAGACGACACCAAATTGCGACTAAACTATTGGATACAAGCAGCAATGAGACATCGTAATAGAACCTAGCAATTCACATGTTAGGTCTTGAATGAATTATCTTCTGACATAACTGGATGAAAGTGAAATGCTACATTCCGAACCAAGCTGCTTGTGATGTGAGTGCTTCACTTACTGCTGTATGCTTCGATGCTATCTAACGACACATTCTTGAAGCCAAACAATCTTGCAAGTTCAGCATACTCATCGAAGAACTGAAAATGGGCAACCTACAAAAAAGAAACCAAGGTAAGTTGATCACACAGCTAAAGCACTTCGAAAGGCTCAACCGCCTGCTGGCAGCTGGATGCTCGAGTACGTGCACACGCACACAAGCCCGGAGTACAGGTTCGCTGGTGCTGTGCGTGCCTGCTCACGGAGAAATGCTCAATGTGCGCCCCTAAACTGAGTCAGCGGGTACGGCACTACACCAGGAGCTCAGATATCGTCGTGCAAACTTACCAGAACGTTCGACGTGACAAGGCCAGGTACCGCAATTAATGAGCGCAGCGTTTTTAGCAAGGCCTGGTGGTTCAACCCTAAAAATCGACAACACCCATTACCTTGATATCACAGCAAGAAAAATGCATTCAAACAGCTTGCAAGCTGTTGTGACTGTCAAGGTGACAATGCTAATGTAAATGTGGACATGATTTGCAGGGCAGCCAAACAGTCTGTGCTTACCAGGTGCACAAACAAGTGAAATGACCGTGTTTTCGGTATCTGGAGCAATTTCTAGCTTCCGACATACGTGCCATTTTCGAAGGACCGTATTTTTTAGCATCGTCAGAGCACTGGGAAGTAAGATTTAATGGATTAACCAAGTATCTCCTTTCTAACAATTTATCTCAATGACCGTGTCGGGGCTTTTTCTCAGCAACCGCCAAGGGTTTGAAGCATGCTATTTTGAGCATACAGAACCAAAGGCCTGACGTGGTTCGAAAACAACGCACAAAATCGATGGCACAGCTCAAGGGAAAAACTGTGAAACAGCGTTTCCCGGTGAACAAGGAATTAAAGAAATCTCCCAAGTAATTGCCTAGGTCTTAACTCTAATGGTTTGTTTGGTTTTTATTGACTCAATTGAACTGTCATCTCATAATCTCAATGGAAGCTTTTGCTCAATCCCAAAGCTCTTTTTTATCAGGAAATGTAGTGGGCTGGTTTTTTGCTTCAACTGCATTATTCATTTCTTGCATTTTTAAAACCAGGTCTGGTCTACATGTATACATTCGCCAAACCAGATGTCTCAAACCTTGACATTTCCTGAAGAAATGCCAGGCACAGTCCTCGAAATGTATTTTTTGTGAGGGGAACTTTTGACACATCAAAGACTCATACTTCCCATGTCCTGATGGATGCTATCAAAAACTATCCTTCGAAAACAAAAAACTGTTTCAAGACCCACTTGAAACTGCCAAACAAGTAAGTTAGCATGTTTTTTCACACCTATTAGGCTAAGAAAGGACGTGCCATGCACCATTTTTTAATATCGCTAAATCCTGCAAATCATGTGCTCCAGTAAAATAAAATGTTTATAAAATAGTCCATAAAACGATTGAGTTTATATCTTGATCCTTGGGTTCAGGATTTCTCGGACTGGTACTATAAATAGCCCGGGCACCAGTACGACACAAAGAAGAGTTAATTCTGGAAGGTGCATTGGCTAATCAATGACCAGGTATTGACAAGGATTGACAAGTACACCACCAACATCACCATCGTCATTGCCTCTGCTGTCTAGTCTTCATCGTTACCTCCTGAGCTTCTTTACTTGACACGCAAGGTACACCCCACTGGTTCTATGACAAATGACACGGTCCTTTACCTGCTATGCCGCTCTGTCACTCATCCCTCTGACTTTTAATTTTGTCTACCGTCTCAATTTTATGAATTCTGTCGACTTTGGCATCTCTTGCCTACTGCTCTACATAGTCTTATTTTTTTGCCAAGGTATTCCAAGTAAGTAAACCCTTAGCAGAGTAGGCTTTATTTCAGCGCCTGCACAAAATCAGCATGCAGAAGTGGCAGCATGCTTTGAGGAATGTCTTCTCGTGGATTAATTGAAACATTCAAAGGCACGAGTATTTCTCTTGAATCAACATGTAACATGTACTTCTTGAGGGGCCAACCAAAGAAATACATCAAACATAAGGCAACTCACCAGCAAGAACAAGTATCGGTACGTCACTCAGATCATGAGATGTATTGACTGCAATGTCGGGTACTGGTGAGATTGGCTCATTCTTATGATGAACTACAAAGTCAGGATGGCAAATATATCGATAACATCAAGCAAGTGAACGTCAGCAGTGCACAAGGTAGCCTGACCTTCTAGTTACCATAGCAGAAGTCTCCATAACCACTGTGCTTGTAGCAGAATGAGCTGTGGTTCGCATTCACTGCATGCTTTGCCGGTTGTTGCAAAACAACTGTAAATGCAACAATACTTTATGCTGATAGCTTAAGAATGCTTAGTGTAACAAGTCTAATTAAATTCACATTTGAGGCAAAAGCATAAGAAAGCATATATTCACTGACAAATTTGTATGAACATGCCAATACCTGGGCCTGTGCATGCATATGCATGTGTGCGTGGGTGCTTACATATGCATGTGACTAAAGGATATGACACACATACATATGCACACATACAAGTGCAAAAGCACAAACACAATCATGCACAAGCACATATGCACAAGTGCACAAATACACATGCGCACATGCCAGAATAACAAACGTGAACACACAGAGGCTGCATAGGAACGATCGTTGGGATCACGAAGCTGGTCAATGCATTTGAGCATAACTGTGCTAAGTCGTGGGCAACGAGAATTGAATAAAAACGGCTTAAATTCTGTTGCCATTTGTCATCAGTTAAAAAGCACGATTGAGTGATCAAACTGAATGCACGAGTAAAAACAAACCAAATTATGAAGCATACCTGCACAGGTATAGCAAGCATGATTAACCAGACACATGCTTAGTATCTATAAGCATACCACACAAATGCACATGCAGTACACACATGAACCAGCATGGAAGTGTACGCCGGCGTACACATGCACGCACACATGCACGCACACATGCACGCACGCCCCCCCCCCACGCACGCACACACACACACATCAGCTAGTATTCAGGCACTAAATACCAGCAGATGGGCCGGTGTATGTACGAATTCGTATGATCATTCTAGACCACTCAAGAATTTGGATACAGATTTAGAGATGCAGCTGAATCTAAGTAAAACCTTACACTGTTAGACATTCGGAAGGGGCAGTTATTAAGGTGCTTGCCTAAGGGCAACAGATGCCCGAGCCCAGCTCCCAAAAACAGTACAATGTATCGTAGCTTTGTTAAGGGGCATACGGTGAAAACCACAAGGACTTTGGTTGTGCTTTAAAATCTTAGCTGCTGGCTCTTCTTACATAACTTTATCATACCCTCAAAAATTGGGCCTTTAACATGATCGTGAGACCAGCCTTCACATATAAAAGAACTAGCTTTACATCCACACAACTGACTAAAAACAGCTGATAGAAAATGGCGGTGCAAGCCATAGTTTTCTTATGTAGCTTCAAGACCCTCCGCAAAGAGCTTTCTACCTACCTCGATGAGATATTGCAGCAATATCAATCTTCAGTTCTACTGGGCTTAGCAGTCTCTTGCCCATTCTTAAGACAATAATCTCCCCAGCCACTCTTAGAACTCTCAGGCAGTAATGCAAAATTTGCGCCAGCTGCCGATGTTGGGATCTGCTAGAATCTCTGGTCACTTCTCAGCCTAAATTCTTTGCTGCTTGTTTCCTCAATTTGGTCTTACAAATTCAACTAAGAGCTCGTGTTGCTAAGTTAAATTAACTGCATGCTGATGCCACGATGTGCATGTCCACAGCTGCTAATGCACGGAATAAGCAAGGGGCAGCTATCCAGTCTACTCATAGCTAGATGCCTGACCCGGACACGAATGAAGAGAACCACAACTCTTTATTTTTTGCAAGTCGCATCAATGTACATGACTTGAGTGAAACCTAGGGTCCAAAGGGAACCAACGACAGTGGTAATATGTGCTCTCACATCACGACGCAGATAGCCAGTCCGAGTCCTGCATCATGCGATCTTTATCCTGTTGCTAATTGGGCAAAAGCTGCTGTGGCTCTTCTGCCACTATGTAAATGAGGCTGCTGAATCAGCTGATCTTTTCTCACGCAAACATCTTAACTGAGCAGCTGCTATTAACCATTTGCACCGCGATGTCATAATCTCAAGAGGTACTAGGCCATGTGATGTGCTGCCAAGAAAGAAAGAAATTTGTCACAGGTCAGACCAATCACAAAAGAAAGGACAGCTGAAACAAATTGCATTAGGCAGTCACTCGACTTACCCACAGTACATATCTTACACTGTTTAGATAGAGATACTGAGCTATACAATTTTAAAACTGAACAAGCCTATTTTTATCAAATGTAATTACTTTAAGTTACATTTTCAAAAAGAATTTCATAATGAACACTCCAATTGGCCAAGCATGTGGTGCCCATGGCCTTGACACTGATGCCCCTCCTCCAGTGCTAAAGCAGCACGGATTCCTTACATACAGGTGATAGCGTAGGTAACCTAACTTCCAATGGGTCTGCTGAGGTGCACCACACCACCAGCAACAAGCAGAAAACCAGCCGTGTACATTCACAATACTATTGCCAGACAGCACATCAGTGCATCATCACTGCGAACACTCTTTCGTTATTTATTTTAAAAAAGCTATGTAATTACAATGCAGCATGCATTAATGACTAGCAGCAGCTGATTGATGACTTTTTCTTCATGTCATAAGGCCACGAGAGCTAATTATTTATTTTTAGTTGGAAAACTGAGCAGACAGTAGTTGAGGTTTTGTGACAAGCTAGTAACTCACACTTACATGTGCTACTACAGAAAACTTAGGAATGAAACCAAAACATAGGCATACAAGCAAAACTTAGGGGCAAAGGCAAATTATCATGGTTGTTGGCACGATCCATGTTGTCATTTTGGAGGTGACGCTATGCCATACAACCAAGCAACCAGCTGTATCATTGCTAACAGCTGAAAGATCCTTCTGATGATACAAAGGAGCTCACCAGCACCTAACTAGTATGAACAAAGAATGTTCTGCTCAACAACTTACGCTCAGCTGGCAAGCACAGCCTCTTGTCAATAGGGGCTGGCCAGTGTCGAGCAGACTCAGCATGCGAGATCTACAAACGTATAGCACGCTCAGTGACAGTTGAACGTCAGACAGAGCAACTGCAGATACATGCGAAACTCGTGAGAATTATGTCACCAACCGAGATCCAATGCTTTGGCCAAGCATCAGACAAAGGCGACACCACTAACACATCAAGTAATAATAATACACCCTCAGAGAACTAAATCTCTTTCTAGGCACTTTACATCTGCTGCAAAAGAAACACGATCGAATGGTGAGTGATATCATGCTTGATAAACAACATGTATAACATGGTTAGGAGTGACATGCACAGGGTCAGCATGCAAGTGTGGTTAGTGGCAGCATGCACAGTATCAGCACACATAAGCGCAAAAAGGACGAATCACAGGGACCCACTAAATGCTGCCCTAAATAGGTGCGGTTTAAGTTCTTTTTAAATGTGGTCAAATCAGGGGATGTCGTGGCGGATGTAGGGAGTGAGTTCCAAGCTTTGGAAGCATACGAACTAAAGGCACGGTCTCCATAAGATTTGAGGTTTGTACGATAGAGGTAAACAGTTAGATTCCAAAAAGCAGGTGGTACGATGTTGAGCCTGGTGGGAGAGTAGATCTGACAGGTAGGCTGGAGCCAAAGAATGAAGTGACCTAAAAGTGAGCGACAAAACCTTGAAGTCGATCCGTTGCTTGACTGGTAGCCAGTGCAGGTCGGCGAGAAGTGGTGTGATGTGGCAACTGCAACACTCACGACAGGCAAGCCTAGCTGCAGAGTTGTACACTAGTAATCATCTTGGGTCTTTCAGAAGATTAGTGGAAGATGCATTTACAGCATCTAGATTGCTAAAATCATAGCTTGTCCTCAGAATATGTGTGCAGTAGGCAATTACCTGACTGTCTTGAGTAAAACAGGATTCAAATACATGGGTGTTTGCACCTTACGAACAGGGCTAGGGCTCAAGTGTTAGCCCTGTGTAATTTACGAGGAACAACAGACACACATATTGAAAAGTAATTATTAGATTAATCACTCCATACACGGTCTCTTTCGGAACATCTTAGTGTTCGAGGAACTCCCAAACTGCACTGCATCAGCAGAGCTGCCGAGTGATATCAGACTGCATGATCGATAAAGAAGCCATGCACATAACAATCCCAACTCTTTCTTTGACCGTGTAAATTTTGCTATAGAAAATGATTTTTAATATCAAAATACAGACTGACCAAAAGTCGTCAGCTGGACTAAGCACCAAAAATGTTTCCTTTGAAGGGGTGCGATCTCAAAACCTCTGGGTCACCGGTATAGTGCTCTAACAATTGATTTAGCAAGACTTATGTCCTTTTGGCACTCAAAAAAGAGCTTTGAAGCCTCATCTTTAAATTTGCACTGAAGTGCTACAGCCGAATCCCGGGGTACTAGGTGAATGAAGCTGGTTTGGGCCAGTGGTTAAGGTGCACGCCGACCAAGGCCGAAGTCGTGGGCTCGAGCGCCGTGGCATGAGCCCTGATGGCTCATTCGGTAAGGCCGTTGCTTTTCACGATCTCGGTCCCAAGGTTATGGATTCGAATCCTGTAGTGGGCGATCCTTTATCGCTGCTGCAAACGGTGGTGATAGCCGTAAAGGCTCTTCTGTTGCTATACAAAAGATGCTGTTAAATCTGCTAGTATTTTTTATTTTATTTTTTCAAATGTAAAGTGCCTGAATAGAGATTTAAGTTCTCTTAGGGCGTTATACAGATGAATTATGTATTTAGTGATAATACTGATTAAACATGTGTATATACCTTAAAGACAGAGGTCGGCAAACTCTGGCCTTTAGGCCAGATATGGCCTAGCTAGTAATCTAGTCCGGCCTAATGCTGCCTAGTTATTTATTATTGGATTCGGCTTGATTTAGTTGTCACGGTTTTATTCCTATTCATTACTGCTGGTTGCAGCTCAAGTTGTCTGTGGCCTGTGTTTATTTTTCGAACTGATATCAGGCGCTTTGTATGAAACAGAAGTCGCTGACCGGGAGGGGTGATAAATGTCTACCCTTATAATTCCCGTTTGCATTTGTGTTGTTTGCATTTGTTGCGACTGTTTGTTCGTCTGGCCACGCTCCCTCCTGGCGGCCTTGTGGAATGGATGTGGTTTCTTCTGGCCTCCTAGTGTGCATTCTTGACCTCCTGAAATGGCATAGTAGTCCAAAAAATTTGCAGATCCCTGCTCTAAGAGAACCAAGTATCTTTCTAGGAAGTTTCATTTTGAAAAATATGGATGTTAAACCGGTCAGATTATAGCAGTGTGTGAGCATATTAGCAGTTCTGCAGTTGCAGTTTCTGAATTATAAGCATTCAGAATCAGACACGTCATATATAGTCTATGGTTTATAAGGTATGAAAAGCCATCTAAAGTGATGGCTAGTTAGTTGTACTTCGGGCTTCAAACCATTGAGTTGCACGCCATGGCTGGTACTATACGCGTGATACGATACGCTTTACTGGGGCTGCGAAATAAACTGCTCTATATTAACGACACTTGTTGTATTAAGGTATGGGCACTCTTGATTGTTGCCACTACCGTCGGCATACCTGTGTGAATCAGTGCAGCATTTACGAGTCGTTAGCCATGCTTCGAGGCGCCAGTTATACCAGTATTTGCCAAGCGTGTGCTAGGACTAGCAGCTGCTATGTGTGCTGTGTTTGGGGCAAAAGACGAGTTCGGAAGCCACTGTGGTGCGTTTGTAACAATATACTGACAAGGAAGCACGCCAATTGGTTACTGATAACGTGCACAATGTCAGCGCACATAAGCTCACAAAAGAAGATTTACATGGATAAGGCACATGCTTAGGGGAATGGGTGGTTTTTTGCCTTTTTTTGTCGTCAATTTAGGGGATGTTGTGACGTCAGTTGGTAGTGAATCTCATGCCATGGGAGCACACGAACTGAAGGTGCGATCTCCAAATTAGCCCAGGGGTACCCCACACTTTGGATGCTCCTTGGGCGGTCTTTGCCCATTGATATCAAAATGCTCTCAGGCCTCCCCCACTGAGATAGTACCTAAATCACTTCACTAAAGTGCCAGTGATACCCAGGCAAGATGTGAGATGCTTGAGAAGGACTTGATGATTAACAGCATCAACGGCTGCCATGGGATCAAGCAAAACAAGCAGAGAGACTCTATCCAAGTCTGCATTTCTGAGGTCCTTATATACTGGAAACCTAAGTCAGCATTTCTGAGAAGTCGTTATATACCGTAATCAATGATGACTCAGTTGAGTGATCAGCTCTAAAACACGACTCGAACTTACTTGCTAGTTCTGAAGTTTCGATATATGAGTTTAGCGTTAAGGTAAGTGTTTAGTTAAGAGTTTAGTTTATGAGTTTTAGTTTATATGAGTTTAGCTGGTCTGCCACAACACGTTCTAGTGTCTTTGATAGGACCGGTAGTAGGGAAACTGGGCAGAGGTTTCTCAAGTTTTTCTGGTCTTTCCCCTCTTAATGAGTGGCCTAACCACAGCATTTTTGAAAGGTGCAGGGACCAGACCTGAGGCTGAGGACATATTTATGTTATTTATGCATGGCAGCAGTTGATCTGTGCATCACAGAAGTAGGACAGTGGGAACAGGGTCTAGAGAGATAGAAAGTCATCTTAGACTAGGAGAGGAACTTGAATATGAGGTCACTAGTGGCAGGCTTAAATGCAGACATCGAGGTATTGGCAAGGAATTGAGGGAGCCGAGTCTGTATCAGTCAGCAACAACGCTTGTAATGGAGCCAAGCCGAGATCGTTCCCACACCCTCTGTATGTAGCTGCTTGCCTTTGCCAACATTTATTTGTGAGAGCAGTTCCTGTGACATGGGCCATCACTGGGCTAACGATTTCTCGTAGGCCAGGAAGCAGATTCCTGTGCTACTCAAAGGCAGCAGAACACCGAAGTCATCTCGTCTGACAGGGATTTAAGGAGCCCTTCCTTTTCAATAGGAACTCTTAAGTACCGCGTAGCAAGAGCGAACTATGCTGCTTGCTCTCAATAAATGCATTGAGCTCAACAAGTTCTGTGGGGATGTTACTGAGGGAGAGGAGTGCAGTGGGAATGATTCCCCTTAGGGATGAACTCTCCGATATGATGCATGCACTCCTAATGTCTATTAGGCTGTGCATTGCACAATTACACATAGGTGTAGCCAGGATTAGGCCAAAGAGAAGCAAATGTCGGTTTAAAGGAGGGCTAGTGACGGCTCCGGAACCATCCCTAAGCCTAGGCATTATTGATTGCTTTATGTTCAGTTCTGCAAGCTGAGGAGGCAAGAGAACAAAGAAAGGAAATGCGACCTGGTCCAGGGTGTATAATCCCAATGTTAGTCCAGTCGACAGAGGCTTAACGATATTGTCTTTGCATATGCAAAACACGATACCTCCTGATAAGGTGATCGATGAAGTCCTCTTTGGCCGACAAAGTAGATGACACTGCGGATCTTGAGCTCATTCACTAAGTCTATGCCGAACTGTTGAAATAGCTTCCTGGTAAATGGCTGCAAGCTAAAAGTGAAGCGATTTGGAATACGCTGGCAGCCTAATTGCTAGTTGTATACAAATGCATCGGTTGTGAAGAACAGCTGCGTGGTAAACTCGGTAACGCACGCACACTTGAATGTCGCACTAGCAGTGCCTGTGTAAGGCCCTACACAGTTAAACTCAGCATCTAGTGCTCAACTCAGCAGCTAGCTGCATAGGGCTAGTGGGGGGGGGGGGAGTGCTAAGATGTGCATGGCAAACAAAAATGAAGGTATTGAAGAGATGGCAAGGCAAGTAGTATAAATGCCACTCGGTATGCACAGAAGCCTGCCGAGGACGGCAACATTGCTTTATAGTGCATTCCTCCCCCTAACTGAAGCTGGCATAATTGCCAGCTGCCCCCAAACCAACATCAGCAGCAGATAGAGCAGAGTTCGACGAGATAAAAGAGCTGCTTGCAGTGCAATGTTTGGAGCAAAGTGGCCAACACACATAGCTTTCTGACATTGAACGCTGAAACAAAAGCTCGGGCTAAACGTGGCACACCGGGGCACTACCGCTTTATAAAGTTCGCAAGGACTAGGCTTAACTGCCAGTGGCTAAATGCTAAATGAATAACAAACATTTTAGGCCAAAGTAACACCGAGAAGAAATTGAATAGCTGGCACACTCAATCCAACGAGAATGACTTTGCCAATGCAAGAAACGTCCCACCAAGACTCACGAAGCTCAATGCTTGCAGGTCTGGCCTGTGCGATGTGATATTTACAGATGGTGCAAAACTCGGCAGCTGGTCTTTAGTGTCATGAACGACGAGATCGGCACATCAAACCACTTCTCTCTGGCTTGCGATGGGTCTCCATTAAGCAGCGTGTCGTCTTCAAGATCCTGCCACTCACTAGTAGGTCCATTAGCGCTCTTGCTCCGGCATCTTACCTATCCAAAATGCTTTCTCTTCCTCACGCTTGCCATCATACCACTACCACTCCTCCGGCTTCAGTCGTTCAGCTGTCAAATGTCCCACTGATCCTAACTTGGAGAAGCAGAAGCGGCCATTACTATGTGCTAGCTGATGGCCTTAGCAAATGTGCTCCATTCCAGCTAAGCACTAGGGCCTTCTACTTTGTGTGCTTTTTGTAACGGGAGAGCAGGTGAAGAGATGAGGTATGTTACCATGCTACAGAAAAATCTCGCTGATTAGCCAAACGTAGCTCGAGACGGCATAGGCTCTTCCGATGTGGCAATTCGGGGTGATGAGTACATTTTGGCTGCAATATAGCAACTTGCTTAAAATTGAAGCCAATGAACAATTGCATTCACGTGAGATAACATTCTTTAAATTATTTAACTATGCCAACATGCACCTATTCCTAGGTCAAGGATCCAGCTGAAAAACTCAGAAATTAAAGATGCTAGTTGTACTTGTCCTTTTTCAGGGCCAGCTACAGGAAAAAGTGCTATAGGCAAGAAACTGTCACACGTGCATGCGTGCGCACGCACGCACACACACACACACACACATAAAGGTTAATTGTTTTAAATACAGACCAATAGAATGCAATCTGTCGAGTGACGAGTGCCCTCGCCTGTGGGGAACTAATGCGCAATGTAGGGTCTTCAGGTGAAGTGCTCTACCGATAGAGCCGTTAAGGCTACTGCTCTAAAGCACCAAGCACAGGGCTCGAAACCTTAGCTCCACTTAGTGCTTGAGCCGTAATGCATGTGCATGCTTTAATTTTAATTTGGCACGGAGCTGCAAAGATTGCATCTGCTTTTGTTTTCGGCCAGAGACCGTAACTGCTGCTACACAGATCTGGGCAGATAGGGATAACTTCCATGAGAGGTCTGCTGCAGTATTGATCGGCATCCCTGCATGGCTGAATGCATATGTGACCTTTAAGAGGCGATTGCAAGTGAAGCAGCAATTTCCATGTACGACCAAAGGCCTTCAGCTGCAGAACGAACTGCCCAAAATTGTTTGCCTTGACAGGGGACGATCCCACAACCTCTGAGCTACCGGTCACAGACGACTGAGCTATCGAGACTCTTGCTCTACAGTATTCAACATAAGACTTAAGTGTGCACACTAGTAACTCATTCAATATTATTTGTACAGTCGCAAGTTTATTTACCAGTTCGTGGCCTCATCATGAACCACTCCGATTAGGAGATGGTCAGGACTGATACTCTCCAAAAACAAGTCGATATTACTAGATTCTACAAAAGAAACAGAAAGCAGGCCGATAGCTCAAAGGGTACTCTAACACCCAGTAAGATACATACAACATTCTCACCACCCAAAGCTACAACGGCAACATTACAGCAAGACATTGCCCTCTCTAATGATGTGACTATCCATTGAGAGAAACAGTACAATAGCTGGAGCACAGCTACTTCACTCCGAACTAGAGCAAGTTTTGCAAACAACAAGGACTTCAACACATTATCGCTCAGCTAACAATCAAATGCAGTGTCAATCTGGCTGGACAGTAGCACTGTTTAACTTGAAAATATGCAGGCAGATCAGTGGCACGGTTATTATCTAAAACAAAGAGAGCCCCATGAGTACATGTGACTGTGCAGTGACAGCACTGACGCTGCTCATCGTATGATCATCTTGGCCCTACGGCTAAGGGAGAAAAATCAGGCTGCTTATTTGGCAATGTAAATTAATGAACAGTAGGTCGTGGAATTTGTTAGGGAAAAAGTTGTTTAGTAAAAATATCATGCGCAGTACTGCTGGTGTAGCTGGCGTATAGAACGAGAGATGACAGTAGCAGAAGTCCCAGCAAATCCTGCATCCAGCAACAGATACTGGTGCCAAAACGAGGGCATCATAAACCTAGCTACAGAAACGCTATCACTTCACTCTACGAAAGAAGAACAAGTCAAAATGAACCCATGAAGAAATCAGAGCTAAAGACCAAAGCTCTCACTCACACTCAACCATGCATGCCTCTACTTTCTGTATAATACATAACATACACTATGCTTTCTCTGGCACTCGAGTTGCCAATTAACCCAACTCGACATGCAACTCACTAGAGAGGTTAAAATGTGTTAGTCGCCTACTACAGCAAGAGAGAATAGCACACCGCTCCTTCACCAGACCAATTAATTAGAGCTTGCCCAACTATTTTGCCTACACAAGCACTGCAGTTTAGCTCACCTGTTATGTACGAGTCGAAATGTCGAACAGCTACGACATCTTTGCTTAAGGGCTCGACAACAGCCAAGTTAAAACCTCGGCCACCTTTAACTCCCGGCCACACAACACTACAAACACCAACCAGTTCAGTGTGACAAGCCTGCCACATAGGCCAGCACACAACAGGAAGCTAAATGACTGCATTTCGAACACGGCACTACTGTAACTGTGGCATGCACCGACATATAGTGCAAAGGGTGTGCACAAGTAGACAAGCCAAATCGCCTCTTACAGGCTTGCAGCCGCCAAATCTTGGGTGGGCATGACAGCCAATGGCAGAATCCTTCTCGTGAGGAACAAATCCATACCTCACCAGAGGCAGATTATTAACTCATTTATAAAGCACACAAACTCACACTCATACAAGAATTGTTTACATACACATCAGTACCTTAAAATAAGTAAGTACTCTACACAATTGCAATATCAGCATGCGTTCACAACTACTGGGATTATGATATTGGTACTGAGAGTATTAGAACCCAATCTGTCAGGTAGATCACAGCATGAGATGCTCGACAGTCAACCACCAAGCCTCTTAGAAGTGATCATACAGGGTTTTGTCAGGCTCCATTATCACCTTACACAGTAGCACGAAAATAATAATAATGCACTTGATAAAGCGCCCTCAGAGAACTCAATCTCTTTCTAGGTGCTTTACATTTGCTGCAAAGGGAAACACGATTGAATCGTGAGTAATATCATGCTTGATAAAAACATGAATAACATAGTTAGGGGGGACATGCACAAGGTCAGCATGCAAATGTCGTTAGTGGCAGCATGAACCGTGTCAGCACGCATAAGCACATGAAGGACGAATCAAAGGGACCCACTAAATGCTGTCCTAAATAGGTGTTTTTAAGTTCTTTTTAAATGTGGTCAAGTCAGGGGATGTTCTGACGCAAGTTGGGAGGGAGTTCCAGGCTTTGGGAGCATACGAACTAAATGCACGGTCTCGAAAGCATTTGAGGTTTGTACGAGGTATTGGTAGACTGTTGGATTCCGAAAAGCAGGTGGTACGATGTTTGGCCTGGTAAGGGAGTAGATCTGAGAGATAGGCTGGAGCCAAAGAATGAAGTGACCTAAAAGTGAGCAAAAAAACCTCAAAGTCAATCCTTTACTTGATTGGTAGCCAGTGCAGGTCGGCGAGAAGTGGTGTGATGTGGCAACTGCGATGCTCACGACAGACAAGCCTAGCTTCGGAGTTGTGCACCAGCTGCAATCGCCTGATCGCACATGCTGGTAGGCCAGTAAGCAGTGATTTGCAAAAGTCGAGGCGGGATGTCACGAATGCATGGACCAACTTGGACGCAATATCCTTATCTAAACAAGCCCGAATTTTAGCAATGTTATGTAGCTGAAAGTAGGCAGACTCGACTGTGCAGCTGATGTGGTCGTCTAACGAGACGTTGCTTTGGAACATGACACCTAGATTTCGAGCTGATTCAACAGGAGATATGCTGGCAGAGCCAATTATGACCGCCATCCTTTCCAATTTCTGAATGAAACTGGGTTTGCCCATAACTAGTAAGTTAGTTTTATCATCGTTTAGTTTTAGAAAATTTGCTGCTATCCATGTGGGGATGTCATCAATACATGCAGTAAGTGAGTTGAGAAGTTGAGTTGCTCGAAGGCTGGGAGGGATCAAAGCAAAGGTACAACTGAGTGTCATCCGCATAGAAGTGAAAGCCTAGATTGTGCTTGGCAATCACATCAGCAAGAGGGAGAGCATAAACCGTGAAAAGAACCGGACCTAGCACGGAGCCCTGAGGTACCCCATATTTCAGAGGTGCCTCGGATGATCTTTGTCCATTCACGTCAATACTCTGGAGTCTCCCACTGAGATAGGACCTAAACCATCAGCGAGAAAGGTCCTTCAGCATCATATCGGACTCTTTTTATTGCAAAATGATGCCTAGCTCAACCTGCTCTTTCGCCTCTCCGAATCAGCCTCGACTGAAGGTACCTTAGTTAAGTTAAACACTTCTTGCTGACTTTCGTTCGTAGAACTCAGCAAATTTCCCACAGCTGTAAGTTAATCCAAACTTCGAAGCCAGCGGAGAAGTTTCGCCAGGATAGTAAGTGGCGAGTGCTTTACCACACGATACATAAATTAGCTGTTCCATTCCTCTGCTTAAAGACCGGCGGCAACAGAAGCTTTAGCTCTGCAGGTCCTAGACTGTGAAACTCGCTTCCACAATTCTTATGCAACGACATCTACTCTCCTGCTGTCGACTATGGCTCATCCTTTTCAGCTGTCCTGAGCTGCTACTTCCATGCTACTCACTACCTCAACTGCTCTTCTGACTCTGCTATGCTTCCCACTTTCTCTTTGTTGTGTGAGACGAAGTCTGTTGGCTACCGAATTCGTACCAAAATCCGCTTAGGCTGTGAGTGCTATACAAAACTCTCCTGCGTAACACCCACATAGTCTTTATGACTTTGTGGAGTTACAGACGGAGATACGTTACATTACGATGCCAATGTGTGGTGACTGGAACGCACGAGCGAATAGCCGTCATCAAGTGAGGCAGAGGCAGCTGGCTAACCCTCAATAGTTCGGGTACCGGCTTTGCTTCACTGCACACTCGAATCCAAGACGGCCGCCGGGACTATCGACCAGTTACTAGCAAGTTCAAGAACTTCACCGGGTCATGAGAGGCCACGTGACCTCGGGCACTTACTGGTGGCCTGCCACGCAAATCTTGGGCTTGCTAGTCGACAGCTGCCCGGTGAAAACGTGCAGCGCCAGTTCGTCGAAGCCGCAGTTGGCCACCCCACATTTGCTGTGCTCCAACCCGATGTCGACGCTCACTGGCACATACGCCGTGGTGACTAGACGGTCAAACGACAGTGAGAGAGAGAGAGAGAGAGAGAGAGAGAGAGAGAAAGAGAGAGAGTGCACGTTAAGAAACCACACGAGTGCATCCAGAACGAACGATGCCATCTTGCTCGTTGTAAAAAGGTCGCAGAACAAATTAGAGCGCTTCTACCAGCAGATTGCACAGTTACGACTGTGCAGCACACAGTCAGCAGTGCTACTTACACGGCACGCTAGCGCAACCTTCGACCTCTGTCCACGGAGCAAAGTCCATTTCGCCTTTGTTCTCTAGCTGCAATGCAAGCAGACGCGCTATCAACAGGTCGGCTCTAGCAGAGCACTCGAATGAACTGACTGGAGGTGTCACGCAAAGTGCCAACCTTCTCAATGGCGTGGCCAGAGAGCAGACCGCTCTCGCCGACCATAACCCAGTTACTCCGGAACTTGACATCGGTGATGAGCTTGCTGCCAAACTCGGTCAATATTTTCTTGGCATTCTCACACAAGCTGCAACGATCGAGCAGATTTGAGCGGCTGCGGTCCAGCACAGTTTTACGTTACGGCCCGGGGGCACAAGGCGCTACACAGATGGCTCTTTGACAACTCGAGGTGAAATGCCAAGCACATGCTAATGATCGGCTGATGGCCATGCAAGTAGTGACTAGTGGTTGTATATATATGTCGGCGATAGTTTGTTTGGAAAGCCAGCAGGATTGCTGCATCCGGACAGAGTGGCAGGCCACTGCCAGGTTCAAGGAATGCAGCATCTCTGAGTCATGCTCAGACTTTTCAACCAAAGCATACCACACGAAAGTGAGTAATTTGGCTGCTTTAGCTTCGAAGGGCAAGAATAAAAGAATTCTCAAATGTAAAGGGGTAATTTCCAACGATAGCAAGGCACTGCCAAGTCATATTCAAGCATTATCGTCACTCAAAGCAAAATATATATTTAAGAACGAATACAATAGATCTACTTTAAACGACGACTTTCCCAGAACGTCTTTTTTCTACTCAATTTGACCTTTTCCGAAGCAGTTTATTTATCGCCTGTGGTGAATGGCAAGGTCCTCCAGAGATATACTTAGCTGCCAGACTTTCCTTCAGTCCCTAGGCTCAGAGCGAACCCGAGCAAAACGTGTGTTCAACATGATTGTTGCTGATCTACGTGTCATACCATAATCAGAATCCGACATTCCAGTAACACCCCTTGAGGCAGGCCATGCATGGCTGGCTGACTCCGAACAGCTCACAGTCCGACTATGACATTACAAACTGGCTTGTGCCGGATGTGCTTCTTCCAGATCGCAAGCCAATTGATCCTTTTTTTCTCTTTACGAAGTCAACAACGGCGTTGTGGCTCGATAAGTTCCAAGGCTGGGGAACTCACTTGCACAGGCACTGCTGGATGATGATCTAAGCATTCTTCGTTCGAACTGCCAATACAGGCATTTTGCGCTTCTCTAGTGTGCCTCTGCTAGAGGCTGCATAGTATGTTTAATCGCCACCCTAGTTTGGCCAGGCGTTAGGTGCTTGCCTTTAATGACTAAGGTAGCTGGCTCGAGCACTGTGGTAGATGTAAAGTACCTAGATACAGAAACAGTTCTCTTAGGCACTAGCAATACAAATAACGTGTAAGCACAAAACGCTCTACAGTCAAGCTAAATAACGTCAAAAAA